>QOCX01001892.1:0-27181 GCA_005959815.1 Sarcophaga bullata | reverse complement strand
TTAAATTGTAGGTCCCGCCACCCATAGATAAATTTAACACATACATAATAAGTAGTGCGACTGAATGCTGACTGATGGTTTGTAATGATCAACTTGTGTGTATATAGTTATCTCCGAAAAAGATTAATTTGATATGAAAGAACTCAATGGAAATTTATGGCTTGCTATGTATACTCAAACCGTTTGAAATAAATAAAAAAAGACCCTTTTTCGAACAAATAAAACTTTGTTAAAAAAGCCATAAAAAATATTATAAACTAAAACACCCTTTTGGCTTTTAAAAAGTTTTTCCCTAAAAATGTTATTGCAAATAATTTATTGCTAGTTAATTAAAACAATTATTCGGATAACACAAGTCTTAAAAAGTTTTTAACGATGTCCCATGCATGTATGCCTGCCATTGGAAATTATTAAAAAATGTTGAAGAATTTATTAAGCATATTAAAATTTGTTGGTAAGATGTGTTATAAGAATTAGTAAGCCGTTAGAGGTATTTATGGAATTGCATAAATAGTGGGCATGCTACAACCGTACACGAAACAATTCGAATAGATATCACCTAACTATTGATGTTATTAGTCAGCTTAATGGTAGTCGCGTAGTCTTTAGTCTTATTCGACGGTTCAATAACCCCAGTATAAGACATTCGCCAAGCAAAACGAAATATGGGAAGAATATTTGGACAAAGTCTCAGTATAAATCAAAATTGCCAGGACTTTAAATTGCTAAATTAAAATTTAAATCAAGAATGAAATAAAAAAATTTTTTAAATATTATTAGAAAAAAATTCTGAAAATATATTAAAATTCAACAACAAGACCAGACAGGCTCTTTATAATTGATTCCTGTCTTTTTGAATTTTACTCGAAAGCGTCCAACAACCATTACAAAAGTTTTGAACAATTTCTCTTTGGCATCTTCTTTACATAATTTATCAGCCACTCCTGACCTTAACTTTTTTCTCTCTTTTTCCGACTTATTGCTTTTGGTGACACGCCATTTTATTAAAATATTGTATTAAACTTATTAGACCCGTGATTTGTTTAATAAAAGATTGGAAACAGATGGTTAGGAGAAATAGAAAAAAGGTTAAAATTTGTTATTCTTTGACCTTTAGTTTTCTATACTTCCACTTATTTGTTTCATTTCTTTTTCTTTTATTTGCCATATAAACGAGATTGTCTTTTTTAAGTTTCATTCTAAGTTTGTATTTTTTGTTGGCCAAACATGCCGTTTTCTAAGAAGAAATCCTTTTAAAAAATTGCAACGTTTTAAATACTTGGTGATAGCAAAGCACAAGGGAAAGAGAGAGTTTGGAATTGATTTTAATTCTTTTCTTCTCTCTCTCTCTCCTCTCTTTGCAAAACAATATATCAAAAACTCGATACTATATGGCCGATTGAATTTCAACAAAAACATTACCATTTAATTCAAAATGTATTCTACTTTAAGCACACATTTGTTTAATTAATGCACCAACACTTCAGTTTCGTCTGAACCACATCAAAATGATGTCAGACACACGTAATTAGTTGACGCTGTTGGTGGCTTAAATATTCGAGTTCATTGCTTTCTAACCGCAACAATATCAAGTCGATTTCTGTATTCATCTTTTCAAAGGAATTCTGTAGCAAGATTGTGAATACACCTTTATATTTAAGCCTGCAGTGACACCAATTACTTCCGCTGGCATATTTATGGGTGGTTTTATTGCTTGTCACTCAAAATCGTTGGCTTTAAAATCTGAAAATAATAATGAACTTTTAATTTGTATTGTAAGAAAACTGGTTTTTTTATGTTCTTAAGAATTATTTGAAACTTAAAATTGTTTCTTAAATTATACATCTTAATTACATGGTTATTTATAATTCATCCAATCAGAATTACGTACCAGCTTACACCACAATACGTTGCGTGTGTTAGTTTCTATAAAGTCAATTTTTAACGATACATATTTCAGAAAATTTTCAATGGCAGTTTTTTCTGTCAGAAATCTGCTGAAAGACAATCGCCGATGAAACATTGTTTTGAATTTCATTTATGCCCATGCTTGATCTGGGGTTTGAGTGAGCTTACGTCCAGTAAGCAACACACCATCTATAGAGTATGGCAATTAAACATTTTAAACAAATTAACATCCCACACTCACACATATACTACCAAATTCTTAATTCAGTAAACAGTATTTTAAGTTCTATAACCTTAGTATATTGGTATTAGGAGTTCACTAGGTATGTGTATTACTACTGATTCATTTTCTACTGCATAACCGGTCAGTGTATTTTAATTTCATTAATAGAATATCTTGGTGTTTCTTTTTTTTCATATGATTCATGCTAAAAATGTGGGCTAGTTTGTTTTCCGTTGATTATTATTTCATTAGTTAAGTTTCCTACCTTTCTTTTCTTTATCTTTTATTTAGACAACCTCGAAATTAATCCATAAGTTTGTTGCGTATTACTGCTTTTTTGTTTCTTTTCTTCTATTTTTGAAGAAAAATCAGAGACACATCGCATTTTTCATTTAGTTACCGGTCCTATTAGGAATATTAGGTTTGAGGTCAATTTAATCGTTTTCTCCATTTGCTTTTGTAAGTTGTTTCGTTGTTATTTCTTTGTTATCAGCATGTGCCGTAAAATTCTTTCTTAACATAAACATTTTATCAGCTTGTTAAAGATTGATTTTTTAATTGGCCTTCAGTATGTGAACCCTACTTGATTTTTTCCATTTGCTTTCTTTTTGATGTTTTACCTTTATTCTAAGCATGACTTATCAATTTTTCAATATTAAACATTTCAGTTGTAATATGTTTAAAACTAAAAAAGAAAAAGAAAAAGAAAAAGAAAAAAACAAGGAGATGTGTTACTTCATGACTTAATTTCTTTCGAACGAAACTTTAAAATATTCTTTTTAAATTATTTAACAATGAGAGCCAATAGTCTTAACTTATTTTTTTCACACGTATAACAGAATACAAAAACTTTGAGATATTTTTTCCGTGCAATTCAACAATTTTAGTGTTGTAATTTACACTTGAGTGTGAAGGAAATGAATGAATTAGTAAAATACTGATGGGGGTATATGTGGGGTCTTAGAAAAAGTCTTAGAAAGTTGTCGGTTAACTTTTGAAATTGACTGTTGTAAAGGAACATGTGCTTTTGCTAAAAGTAAAAGGTATTTGTTAGAAAAGTTGTACACTTTTATCACCTGAAATAATATGAGAACAAATACAAATGTATGACAATAAAGGTGGATCCAATTATTTAGGAATTAAATATTTATAATTTCTCTAGTATAGCTTTCATTTATATTTTTCTCATACTTAAACTTCGATGAAACTACGGGTGGTATAAGTACTATCATTCATACGTTCTTAAGCAAATATAAACTTCTGCCTTGGTTTTTAATTTTTTTTTCATCTCAAAAATTTTGTGTTCTACCAGGCGAACAGACTCTATGTATTAAAGAAGTGTTTGGCAAAGCACTTTCTTTAACTTCCTATTATTTTATGATGAAGGCACCAATTTTTTATAATTAGTATGAAATGAAAGATGTATTACACTTTTTAGCCAGCCCACTTCAAACTAAATGTAAACACTCATTACTTTATCTATTTAGAATAATTTCAAAAATGTTGTAGTAAAGGAAAGCTAAGAACTATACTTTAATTTTTCTTCTGACATCCAGTGGTGTCACGCCCACTAAATCATGTTCAGATAGATAAGTTATAAGAGTTTACATTTAGTTTGCTTTAATATCTATAAGTGGGCGTGGCAAATATCATAATATTTACACCAAGTGAAAGATAGCTTTCTACCTTTAATTTGATACCAAATTTATAAAAATTGCTGCTCTACAGACAAGGTTATAAAAAGTTAAAGAAAACACTTTTTTACACATCCAACACAAACAATCAAGGATGTGTTTGGCAAAGAGCATACTGCTCTTTAAACTTCTTATAACATATAACGAAGCACCAAAGTTATAAGAAGTTGAGAGAAGATAGAAAGTTATAAGTAATATGATTTTTACCACGCCACTTTAAGATATTTAAAAAAACTTTTGTAAACTCTCATAACTTAACCTGTTTAGAATTAATTTCCATAAATTTGGTAGCAAACGAAAACTAAAACCTACACTTTCATTTTCTTCTAATAGCCAGCAGTGTCAGGCTCAGTAAATCGTGATCAGATAGATTAATTGTAGTGTAAGAGTAAACAGGCAAAGTTACAAAAGTTTACATTTGAATTTTTCTTTTAGTACTGTAAGTGGGCGTGGCAAATATCATAATATTTACACCAAGTGAAAGATAGCTTTCTACCTTTAATTTGATACACAAATTTATAAAAATTGCTGCTCTACAGACAAGGTTTATAAAGAGTTAAAGAAACACTTTTTTACACATCCAACACAAACAAGCAAGGATGTGTTTGGAAAAGTATGCTCTTAACTTCTTATAACTTTATAACGAAAGCACCAAAGTTATAAGAAGTTAAAGAAGTGTATCGTTGTATCATTATATCATTATTTGTATTGTTGTATCGTTGTATCGCTGTAGCGTTGTATCGTTATATCGTTGTATCATTGTATCGTGTATCGTGGTATCGTTGTATCGCTGTATCGTTGTATCGTGGTGTCGTTCGTCGTTGTATCGTTGCATCGTTATATCGTTGTACCGTTGTATCTTTGTATCGTCGTATCGTTGTAATGTTGTATGTTGTTGTATGTTGTATGTTGTATGTGGTATGTTGTATTTTGTATGTTGTTGTATGTTGTATGTTTTCGTTTGTTGTATGTTTGTATCGTTGTATGTTGTATCTTTGTATCGTTGTGTGTTATATGTCGTATGTTGTATTTTGTATGTTGTATGTAGTATGTTGTATGTTGTATGCTGTATGTTGTATGTAGTGTGTTGTATGTTGTGTGGTGTATATTGTATGTTTTATGCGGTATATTGTTGTATGTGTTGTATGTTGTATGTTGTTGTATATTGTATGTTGTTGTATGTTGAAATATGCACGCTGCCGCACAGCATTAGTTTTGCATCAGCTCTGTATGAACTCTGCATCAGTTCTTCGTCAGCTCTTCATCAGTTCTCCATGGAAACAGAGAAAGTTGCCTAGAATTAATTCCCACTTTAGGTATCAAAAATCCCACTGTGCGTGGTCTGAAAATAATGCAGACATTACGAGTGATTGTTTGGTACGTTTTGTGGAAGACACGTATCGCCTTATGATAGCAAATATTTTTGTTCCCGCTCTTCATGGTATTGATGCGTACTATGTTCGGTTTCAACAGGATAATGCAACTTGCCATCGATTTCTTGCTTCAAAAGTTTGATGGCCGTTTAATTAGCCGAAAAGATGATTTTAATTGCTGCTATTTAACCCCGTTGGACTATTTTCCGTGCTGTTAAAGAAAAATATTATGCTGACAAACCAGAAACAATTGAGCATTTGAAGGCCAACATTTGTGAAAAAAGGACTATATGCCAAGCCAACTTGTCTAATAATTTACTTACGCCTTCTTGGATACTATTAATCTAGTAATGAAAATACAATTTTATTTAACATGTTTGCATAATATTTATATGTATGTATATATATTTTCTCATTTATTTTTATTCATACAAGTTTAGATATAGATTTTCTTTTATATAATTTTTATTTTTTATTTTTCATTTTAGCTTTTCATATATAATAAGTTTTATAATACAATATTACAACAGATTATTTATTACGTGTATATAATTTATAAAGTTCTTAAACCATTGTATGCTTTCATATTGTTTACTTACTTAAGATTAATTTTTATTTGGATTTTATTTATTTATTTTGTTTTGTTTTCATTTCTATATTATAATTTCCTTGGCTATATTATTATTGCATAAATTAAGTCTCATATATAAGTTTTATTTATTTTTTTTTTTTTTTCAAATATTTTTTACTTTTTTTATATAATTTTGTAATTTTATTTTTATTGTGTTTTTTTTTCCACAAAAGATATATAATATAGTATGATTGTCTTTATTTCTTTGTCATTCTTGCATTTAATCAATTTTATATATTCAATTAAATATAATTTATTCATAAGTAAGATAACTATTAATACTTAAACTAATTTAAAATATTGCTATGAATTGAAATTATTTTATTGTACACAAAAATAGTTAAAACTTAATAGACTTTAATTTTTAAATTTAAAAATTAAATCTTAAGGCAAGAAAAAAAATATTTAAAATTTGTGCATAAGTTTGGCTCTTCTCTTGCTGTAATCCCTAATAATTTTTTAATTTTATATTTCATGCTCACTTAGATATTGCTTGTTAGTGTAGTTCAACTTTAAACTATAGGCCCACCAGAGATCAGCAATGAGTATTCAGAAAGATGAGTAGGATTCGAACATTCATAACTTCCTAGTACTTATACGCATTCATACTTATTTTATATCATACTCATACTACTACTCATATTAATTATGAAATACTCATCATGCTCATACTTAACACTATGCATGATGTTTCATGATTTCTACTCTCCACGACTCAACATATACAAGAATCACATAATAAGTATAAAACGTACGAACACTACAATATCTCACTAGAAGGTTATGTATTTGCTCTGTTTGCTACACTATGTTTTTTGCTTGTGTGTCTTTTTCTTTTTTGTAAATGCAACAATAACTAACACTGTACATTTTGATGAATGTTTCAAATCACTCGCATCATTTATGAGTATTAGAAGTATTTTTCCTAAATTTATGAATCTAAATGAGTAGGCGTATGAATCAAACATATTTCGAATGTTATGAGTTCAATATCAGCGTGGTACTCATACTCATCGGTACTTGTACTTATAAATCAACGTTGTAGTGAGTACGTATGAATCATAGTTGTTTAATTTCAATACTGTTGACTCACTCATACTCAAAATTTCATGAGTACTTATCAGTAGCGAAAAAATGATTCATTCCTGATCTCTGAGGCCCACCTGTCATATATAAAATTAAAACACACAATATAAGTGTTGTGAGAAGGGTTCCGCAGTTCTTTACTCCGGTATGTGTAATGACATAACAGGCTGACTCAAACAAAAACAAAAAAAAAGTCTAAAGACAAAATCACAGCAAACCAGTCCATAGCTGTTAAAGTACTCAACGCGAGTCAAAAGTTAAAAGTTGCTCAACAACATTAACGGTGAAGTACTGAATGTAATAAAGCTTACTAAGAAAACTCGTATTTCAACTCTGCTGTCAGTTGTAAATGTCAAAGTGTAACATATGACGGATTCTATGTAACTCGGCCTTTACATAGACCCACATTGGTCATAAACAGACGTCGGCACAAAGAGCACATGATAAAAATGTGAGTGTATTTCTGAGAGGCATGTGTTAGCCCAGAAGAAAATTGTTAGTAATATTTTCAAGTGTAACCTAATAATATGTATATGCAGTGGAAAATATAGAAAATATGTACCGTGCCAAATCCCTAAAGACTGCGTATATAACTTGGCAAATATACCTCCAAAAATGGAGATCCTTTCTCATTGATACTAGTGAAATTAATTAGAAAATAGTGTAACCTACTGTAATAGTTTTTTGGGTGTATAACTTTAGAAGCTGACAAGCAACTACGCTGCATTTCTACGCTCTTTTTAACAAACATTGTTGATGTTCGTGTCTTATGTTTGTAAAAAGCCGAAGATGTAGGGCCGCCGATGGCTATTGGTACCTACGTCTGCTTATAAACAAGCGCAGTTTATGACTTCGTCCTTCTATTACCGGAATATGTATTTCCGATTTATAAATATCATTTTTTTTAAAGTGGACAATACCTAGGATTAGGAAAGTACCCATGTCAAGTATTACTTCATAACTAAAAACATACATCGATCTTACGGATCTAAAAAGAAACAAGTTTTTGGGGTATATGGAATTCCAGCACTGGTCCTAAAGCAGTATTTCTAGCAGCTACCACGTCTATTGGTGGAAGAAACGCTGAAAATTGCAGCCCCAAAAACAATTTGTTTCTTACTTTCTCAGATTATTTAAAGTATTTTTAACCATCATCTCGTGAAGGATCTAGAATCTAGCAATCTTATTAGTGACGCGTAATGTGGTTTCTATAAGGTCCGTTTTATTAGTGATCTATTAGTTTTGCACTGTGAAAGCCGGAATCAATCTATCCAACATCCAAGGTTGTAGCCCAATGGCCTAGTTGATAGTGTGCTAAACTTCAAGTGCCGAGGCCGTGGGTTCGATTCCCACCGGGGAGACTTTGAGGGATTATGATTTTCTGATTATTTGTCTGACATTATATGTGATTACTACCGATAGAAAAAAGAAAGTGAGAATTATTAATAAAAAGCAATAAATACTCGAAAAATATAGTCATAAAAAAATAAAAGATCATAACCCTTCAGGATTACGACCTAATTTCCCACAGCACTTATGTTGTGTGTGCAAATTTTATACATGATTGGTGGATTCTACAGTTATGGATGTCTGGTAATTAATCCGTGGAGTCACGTCTAATAAGCCAACACACTACTTACTACACCACGGCGACTTCAACAACTTGACTAGCGACAGGAAACCAGTAATCTTTTAGCATTGCACTGTGAACGGTGAAACTTGTCCAATCAGCGTTTTGGTAAGAGTATGATCATAGCTCTAGACAAACTTTTTTAATAGAATGGCAAGACATACTTGTATCGTAACTTGTTGTTTGGTGTATGTAGTTGTTTCCCCTAATACGGGTTGTTGTCCAAAGCTATTGACAAAGTATGTTGCTCCAAATATATTGTAAATTGTTGCTCTAAGTGTGGAAAATCTTCTCTCGATTTATATCACTTTATACGGCTTGTTAGAGATGGTATGCCATCAGATCTCATCATTCGTTTACGGAAGTGCATGTAAATGGTTTCATGCATTTGCAAAATAATGAACCCACTTACAGGATATCCAGATCATACATGCAGAACAAAATTTGTGTAAAACCTGAGCTAGAATTCGTTTAAGAAAACCGGAGTCTGGTAATATCTCTGAAAAAGTTCTGCAGAAATTGTAACGAAGAGGAGGAAATGATAACAACACTATCTCTTTTACTGGTCCACACTGAGCAGCCGGATGTTATAAACAAAATGTGTAATTTGAATACAGTACACCTTCAGAAAACTTTTAGGGATGACTGAGAGATGCCAGCCAAAAACAGCCTAAACTAAAAAAAAATTCAAAAATTTTAGAAAGCGAGCCTAAACAAAGAAAATATTCACAAATTTTAGAAAAAAATCAATCAAATGGCCGAATTTTTTATTATAAATTAAACCTAAACCGAGATGCATAACGGGTTCAAAAGTATGCAAAACAATATTTTGAAAAAATAAAAAAAATTGAAAAAACAGTTTAACTGAAAAGCATTTATGATTTAATTTACTTATAATAACTAAGCCTAAAATATGCCCAGTTGCTCTTAATCATTAATTTAATTAATAATAATAATAATAATTATATTATTTTTTATCACTTCATTTAGAAAAAAATAAATTCTTCTAATTAATTTGCAAAAAAAAAAATAATCAAATTAAACTATGGCTAACATTATATGTATGTATATTTTATTTTTTATTTTCTTAAATATATTATAAATCCTTAATTTATGCTTTAAATAATAAGAAGAATTCTGTTTTTATTTCAATATTTTTTTTTTAATTTTGTAAAATACAAAAAGTGTATTAAAATTTAGTATTCAACTGTAAATACATACATATTCTCTTTTTTTAATTTTTTAATGCATTATATAAAAGAAATTTATAATATATTTTGCAATTATGTTTTGTTTTTTTTTAATTTCATTTTCATTTCATTCTAATACAAAACGGGAAGCAAGCATTAATTGTCTACGATTTTTGTGTTTTTATATAAATTTGTTTCACTTATTTTTATATTATTATTATACGAATTATTTGGTTTTGTTTTTTCTAATAAAAAGAGCTCTCTCATACTGGTATATAAATTTTATTTATAAAAAAAAAAACAATTACTTCTGTTTAATACAAAAAATATTTAATTGTTTTTACTTCAAAAAAAAAAGCTGGAAAAATCTGTTATGTTTGCCACACTTTAGGCTATGGATGTTTACATTATGAAACATCTTAAAGTATGCTTTAAAATACTAATAAAATACATATCCCTAAAGTATGCTAAACTTAATATATTTTTCTCGCTTTTCAGAATAAAAAAATTTCAGTAAAGCGATATGTCCTTCTAAGAAATTAAACCAATGACTAAACGTATAGTTTTTTTAATTATATTTTTCCCCATAAATTGATAGCAGGTTGTAATACTAAAATTATACATTATAAACTTTATTGTAATTAATTTAATTTTTAATATTTTCTTTTGTTTTACCTACAAATTTGTTTACAGAATTTGTTTAGTTTAATTTAAAATCAAAATTTGATTTCTAGCGGCCTTTGAAGGCATTTATTACTTTTATAAATTTTTTACATTTAGTTCATTTCGTATTGGCTTAATTATGGGTTCATTGATTAAAATTTTGTTCAGGTTATGATGTTTTTAAAGGATAGGTTTTGTATTGAATTTTATATTCTTTGTTATTTTTTTATTAGATTAAAGCTTCGTTTATATATTATTTGTTTACTACCATTGTTTAATTTATTATTAAGTTTATCAATATTATTTATTTATATTCAATATTTACATTTATTTAAAAGAATAAAAATTATTTTCAAAATTTTTTTAAAAATATTTCCACAAAAAAATACTCTAGCCTTCGCTAGTTGGTGTTTAGAGTTTAAAACGAAAGAGAAAATTTATCGAAATGTACAATATACAACCAAACAATTCTATAATTTTACCTTAATATATCAAGTGTACCGGCATGAAGGCATGCAAATGCCTAAATAAAGAATATTTACTATGAATCAGCCTTAATTATTTTTTTTCCTTTTTCTGTTGGTGGCGACATCTGTCACACGTACTCAGTTACATCATATCAGAGCGAATTGTTTTACCATTGGAAGTGCTGAGAATAGTAGCGAAAATAAAAGTTTTGATGTGAGAAATGAAGAATGTGGTTAGGTTAGGCTAGGTCGAAGTGATAGTTTTGATTACCAAAGCTCAATTGAGCACACATAGCGGCTCGTTGTGATGCCACATTTAAGCGCATTCCCTGAACTAAGCGAATTCTACAAACCTCTGGAAGAAGTTGGTCATACTTGACATCAATGGATGATAACTCCGTTAAGCTGACAAAGAATGGAGAGCCAAATAACCAATTTTACATAATCACCAGCAAAAAAGTTTGAACACGTCGAATGGCAAACAATATTGTATGAAGATGACACTTCGAATTAAAAACTTATGGGATAAGTGTTAAATGTTGCACCACAAACAATTGTTGACAGCTTAAAAGCTATGAGAAAAAAAACGAAACGCGTAGAACATGGGTGTTACATTAATTAAATGACAGACAGATGGAAACCTGCTTCAATAGCACGTTAAAAAATCATCCAATTACTACTGACAATGAAAAATTAATTTGTTTCCTGAATTGTAAACGGAAAAATAGCATGGGTTAACCAAGCAATATCAGATCGATTTGGTAGAAAGACAATGCAATGTATCTGGTGGGAGCAGACCATGACCATGACTTCGTAAAACTTAGTGAAACCATTAATACTGATCACTACCGAGAACAAGTGATCAATTTGTAAAATGAATTGATCACAAAATAACTGGAATGGACACAAGACATCTTAAGATAATTTTTCAGCATGACAACGCATCTGTACACAAAGCAAAACTGATTTAGGATA
The DNA here is from genome assembly GCA_005959815.1 of Sarcophaga bullata. Classification (NCBI taxonomy): domain Eukaryota; kingdom Metazoa; phylum Arthropoda; class Insecta; order Diptera; family Sarcophagidae; genus Sarcophaga; species Sarcophaga bullata. Next base: position 15,341 of record QOCX01001892.1, on the reverse strand, counting down.
CAATCAAAACATTAGGCCGGAAGCTGCTACCCCATCTCTCGTATTCACCGGACTTGTTTACTTCTAACTACGATTTGTTTTCAATGGTATACGATCTTCGATTCGTACGAGAAAGTCGAAAATTGAGCGACTAATTGGTTTACTTCAAAAGACAGTTTTATTGGCGTAAAATCCACAAATTGCCTGAAACATGGACCTTGCAATGCCTTGCAAAGAATGTCCAACACATTGAAAAAAATGTTTTTTACTTTCTCATTAAAAATTTGTATTTTTTTTTTTTTTTTTTTTTTTTTTTTTTTTCATTTCATACTGGTACACTTGGTGCATATACTAATATACTGAGTTAGCTTCAAAAAAAAAAAAAAAAAAAAAAAAAAAAACTAGAACTTCTGGAAAAGAAGTCTATAATAGGGCCATAGATTTCAATATAAAGAAAATAAGAAAAAAAATTATTAAATATTTCACGTAAATTTAAATAAAAGAAAACAATTTAATGCTTTTAATTTTAACAATATTTACATTCACGATTTTACAAAAAAGTTTACAACATATTTTAGCGCTCCTTAATATATGTTATAAATTTTTTCAAACAATAGTTTTTCTACAATATGCTTTAAAATTTTCATTTTTCCTTAAAATTAATATATTTTTTCTTAACCTATATTTCTAAATTGTTTTTTAATTTGTTGTATAAATATTGTGTTTTATTTTTTATTTATTTATTTTATTTTTTTTTTTTTTTATTTCCATTATTGTTTTATTTGGGTTTCTCGTTTTTAATTATTTGCCATCTGATAACGCGTTAAATCTAATAAATGCTCATAAAGATAATCTTCATGAGGTGGTTAAGCCAATCATAATCCAACCACAAATAGCACCAATGCTACGGTTACCGATAGACTACTCCACACTGAAACGATGCTATTGCTGAGCTGCAAAAATAACAGTAAAATAAATGCATATCAATACAGGATTTTCTTTTCAAAATAAAAAACATTTTTTAAAATATATTATAATCATAACCAAGTGAACAATTACTTCCTTAAGTACCATTACAACTCTTTTTCTCACACCACCTATGTGATGTGTATTAATTTTAAACATGAATGGTCTACTCCAAACATCTGATTTTCTTTTTTTCAGTAATTTTTCATAGCAATTTTCTTTATTCTTAGAGTTTTTGCCAAAAATCTACTGAGAGGAAGTCGGAAGCCGAAGAAATATTAAAATTTCATTTTGTTGAAGATGTCTGACCTGTCAGTCATCACACTAACTATTAAATCATTGAATCCCCTTGTAGAGACACCAGAAAGATCTGGGTGGTCATATGTTTATTTAAAACAGAATATTTTGAATCAAGATTCCATCTACGATAGCAGTGGTAACAGAGGACACTGGTTTCTTGGAGTTAACGAAAATATACTGGGAATACATCATAACGACTTCTGTAGCAAAGGCGAGGGAGAATAGAAAAATATTTCCTTAGCCATTGTCGGGCGGCAGAAAATCTGAGGCGAAGAATACCAGAATTTTGTGATTTAAACGTTCATAAGACTCTCGGGATTGTGGAGAGATACCAACCAGGAGCTATAATTTTATGGCGTAATAGCTAATATCAATATTACAACGGACCCAAGGATCATAGGACCCAAGTAAGCAGTTTTTGGTGATACGACTGACTTTTTCAAAAAAAAAAAATCAATTCGGATGCAGCTTCTTGAATAGGATAGGAATTCACCATCCTAGATGGCTCTTAAGCCTTTCTTCTTGAAGTTGTAAGCTAACATGAGAAACCATTTTTAGTCTTATCAATATAAATAATCCTGCATTCAAAATATTGACGAATATTTCAAATGAAAAGATCGCTCATAGAAAAGATAGAATAAGTAAATCTATAGCATATTTTAGGGAAGAATTAAAAATACATTTTTAAAAGTATGTTTTAAGGCATAGTTTATTTGTTTTTGTTTTTATTTATGAACTTACCATTTCTTCTTGTGTTAACGTTAAATTTGCATTATTATTAAAATATAACTTATCATCTATGTTATCGGAACAGATTGTTAAGATTATTGTCGCTATATATATCATTGCTATAATTAGCCAGCGAAATGATATCAATTCGGATGCATTCGATAAATTCCAACGACAAATATCCATGCTGAAAAGAATAAAAAAAAAAACGACATAATAATTTAAAATTAAATGCCTGTTAAAAAAATACACGAATTTTATAAATTTTATTTGCATATTGTGTAGAAATATTAACACACAATTTATGGGCAATTAGCACTCCATTTAATGGACCATTTGCACTTTACCTAACCTAGCGTGTATCCATACAGTAGACAAAATTTAATATCCCTTTCCAACGCCATATTACATTTCATATATTTTGATTGACATTTACGAGTTATTTAAATTTAATGATAAGAAGAAGAAAGAAAAAAATAAAAATAATTTCCATTTCATTGACATTTCAAATGCATAAATATTTTGACTATAAAACCAACTCATTTACATTTAATTGTAAATGACATTTAAAATGCCACTGCCCACATTGATAACAGATAATAAACAAAAAAAAAACAATTTACAGAGATAGAGTCGACATTTAAATTCTTCACACATACATAATGGGGAAAAAATTTATTTTATTTCCTAAGAATGCCTCTCATGCAAATTAAATTAAAAAAGCTCAATCGAAAGTAACATTCGCTCAAGATTTCTAGGTTATGTTTGGACTTTAAGCACCGCTGTATAAATTTTTCATATAGGCGAACTTGTAAGATTAGCGCCAACATCTGAGTCTTGCATCAAACCTTCCAGACATGACCTTATCAATGCGGCTTTAGACCTGGTATGGCGACCATCGGTCGACCACATTACGTCAAATCTTCGCGATAGCCCATGAAACACAAGCCCATTACTCACCATTTATTGGCGGTTATAAGGCAGCTTTCGATAGCCTTATAAGGCACCGTGTTTGTGTCGCAATGTTTGAGCTCGGTGTTTTGGCGCAGCTGTTCAGGCTATGTAAAGTGACGTTGAGCAACTCCTGAAGTAACTCCGAACCTTTTGCTGCCATGTGAGGTTTCAGACGTGACCGTCCCCTATCATGCGACCTTTTCTACTTCGTTATGAAGCGTGTTCTGCAGAAGTTGGGAGTGCATCGATATGGCATTATAACTTAAACGGGCGTACTAAGCGAGATGCTACTGATGCCTTTAGCACTATTGAATGAGAGTCTACCAAGAGAAGCCGGGCAGTAAATGAAGGCAAATCATCGTATATTTTGTCTACAAGTAATACCGTGTGGCGTACCTCATCCCAGATTATGATCGATATCTAAACTTTCAATATAGAATTTGTGAATTTGTTTATCTTACCACCAGCACTACCAACAAAAATGATGACAGACTGTAGATCAAGCTTAGGATCACTCTTGCCAACACGTGCTAACATGGTCTCAATAGACAATTGAATATCGGAGACATCTCCCATACGATGAACATTTACTTAACAAGTCGCTAACCCTCCCCGAGCTTAGCTTTGGTGGAAAATAATGGACGATATTAAGTACCAATTACAGCAACCTTGCAAGTAAGAGAAAAAGTTCTACGTAAGATTTTCAGTCCAGTGCGAATTTGGGATGATTTCCGCATTAACTCCAAAAATAAGCTGCATGAGCTCCTCAACAAGAGTGATGATGGTATTTGATGGGGCGATTATCTGAAGCGAGCATAGAGCACAGTCTTGTCTGCGTTGAAAGAACCCAATCGATGAAGTCCTATTATCGATTGGGTAGCCAACAGGAGAAGATGCTGAAGAAGCAGTGTCGTCTAGAAGGATGTGTAAAGGCAGGCAGAAATCCGAACTTACTATAGCGATTGAAATTAAATAAATAATGTAGATGTCAATAAAGGAAACGAAATCCCTTTACCACAGAATGCCCCTCAAATACAGGTCATCTCTTAGAAGAGATTATTTTAGAAAAATAAAACTAACAAACCCATGACTTTCTGGATCAAGTTCAAAGACCTTTTCAGTGACAACAAAAATATTTACACGCAATACAAGGCAGACACTTGGAATTAGCAGAAATTTCTCATATTTTTTTTACTGTGTGGCGTTTTCTTTTAATCTTCTTAAATTCAGTAAAAAAAAAATTAAACAAAATATTTTACCAACACATTACCTAATGATATGCACAAATTTATATTTATTTTATGACCCCCAAAAGTACACCTTAATTTTATTAAATAAATTTAGTTGTGGAAATGACACGCCTCAACATATTTCCTTGAAATGTTATTTAAATATAGACACTAGAAACAAACACATGTACATTTAAAAATACAACATGTAAATGTAATTTATATACCAGGTGTAGATTTAACATGTTATCTAATTTAGACTATATGTCTAAAAGTATGCTACATTTTTTAACAAGTTATTTCACTTGTATGATTGTATATGTTGTTTTTCTATTTAATTTCGTAAAACGAATGTGGAAATATTTTTAAAATGTTTTCCTTTTTTCATGACAATTCTGGTCTTTTTTTATCATTTAATAAGATGTCAATGTCAATTTATATATGTGGGGGTTATTTTCGTACTTCAGTGTGCACTAGCGTGTATATGTGTTCTCTTATTTGAATAACACTTAAAATTTGTTGTGTTACTAACCTAGAAGTTTACTTTAGAAATGTATTATAATTAATTGCACACATGTATACTTTAGTAAATAAGTATAAGCAAATGCGTGTTTTTTTTTTGTTCCTTCCTTATTTGTTTACTAAGCAATTGGCAAATGAATGTCATATTTAAATGTCATGTGCTATTAAAAGTTATTAAATTAGATTATTTTCAATTAATTTTAAAGTCTTTTTTTTACTTTTATTACGTATACTATAACAGGTTAGGTTCGGGTAGTAGGCTGGGTGATGAACACTTCCTAAATCAAATTAAGGAAAGCATTTAAGTTCATTGTAATACCACAATTTATATCCAACTCAGGGATCCAACAAGGATCCCTACTCTAGAATAAATCTTAATATTTTCAGCAAACAAGCTTCAGTCTGTGGTCAACGGGGCGATCCTTGTCTTAATGTATTCAAGCTCACACAAAACCTCTACGTGATACATAAATAATTCGCCATTACAACCCTTCTGTCCACCTTCTCACCACTCATGTTGTGTGTGTTAATTTTATATAAGAGTAGCGGGACCTACAGTTTAAAGCCGACCCCAAATGACAGATTATAGAGAAACTTTTCATGGCAATTTAATTTACTCTCAGAGTTTTTTCCAGAAATCTGTCGAAGAAATATTTTTTTATATTTTCGTTTTGATGTCTGACTTGGAGTTATGACCAACACACTACCTACTAGACTACGCGATAATGTGGATTTGTATCCTTCCAAAAATTCTACTAGTCATCCAGAAATGAGACTCTTCACTGAACATGATTTTTCGATGTAAATAAAGACCAGTTACCAAATGCGCCGGAGCCCATTCAGCGACACACGTCGTTATCTACAGTCTTCCATGATTAGTTGGTAATATCGATTGTATAAATGACAACTAATTTGATAGATGTAGCTTCAACCGTTTATTATACTACTCTTCTGTAGTAATCATATCATAATTCTTCAAAAGTAAATGCGTTTTTCACAAACATTCCATGTCGTTAACACAAAGCACTTAACTATTGTCCCGCTGTGGAATATCAGAAAAATACTTCGCCATTGTCTTCAGCCTTAGCATTTAAAATTAATGCATTTTGACATGTTATTTTCATTTCTCATTACCACCCTCTTTCTATTTCTCTTTTTATTCATTCATCCTTTCTACTTAAATTCATTCCATTCAGTTTTAGTTTGAATGTTGTGTGAACTTAACACGCTTATTTAAAAAAGAAAACAAAAGAATAAATAAAATATTAAAAAAAAAAGAGTAGCATTCTGGAAAAGATACAGTCTCTACGTTGCACCCCTACAGCTGCAAAGGACAACTANGTTTCCTTATCCGTTTTCTATTTTGCATGGCATTTTACTGTAAATGTCACAGGTTTTTATATCAAATAACCCCAAAAGCAAAAACAACAACAAGAAAAAAAGAACTGAAATGAAATCCTCAAAGAGAATATTTAAAAAACAACAAAAATAACAACAACAACAACAACAAAAAGAAAAATAAGAGAAAAAATATTTTTTTTTTTATAAATTTTGTTTATATCTGAGGAGGTGCCGACAGACAAGATGGGGCCACAATGATGGATGGCTGTATGGTTGGTTAGTTTGTTGGCTGGCTATAATGGTAGGTTGGCTGGTGTAGGAGCTGTTGTTAGTTGTTTACTCGTAATGTCATTATTCTTACTTTTTTATGTTGTATAACAACATTAACAACAACAAAATCACTATTTTAAATGTCAAATGTTACACGAATAAATTGCATAAAAACTCAGAACAGAACATCTTAGAGATTCTGTTTAACATTTGATATCTTCGGGAGATAGAACAGTTTAGGGATTGATGAAAAAATATTCTAATATGGGAAGATGTTTAGTTTATCCAGATTAATTGTTTAGAATTTTTTTACACCATCTTAACCAAATTTCTTATAAGACAACTAGAAACACTGTAAAATTGCTGGCACAATAGCTTACTTACTTACTTACTTTAATTGATCATTACAATCCTTTAGTCTGGATTATGACCTACGCCACGATAGGTTTATTTTAAGCACGTGTGCCACAACCTGCAGTTTAAAGTCTACTCCAAATCATACATTTTCGATGAACTTATCAAAGCATTTTTATTTTTTCTTAGAGTTTTTGCCATAAAGCTGCTGTGGGGAAGTCGCCAAAGAAATATTTTTTCATATTTCGTTTTGTTCGAGCAACAATTCTTCCGGCACATCAACCTAACCTGAGCTAATGCAGAACCTTACTCACTTGCCAGACTCAATTGGCCCATGATAATAAGAGACATACCAACCAGCAACTTAAACTCGATCACAAGGTCATATCGATCACAGCGAGCATGCTTACAGATCATTGTGTTATGGCAAGGCACGTGAAAAGACATGCAGCTACCACCGAAGATAATGAAACGGTTATCCACTTTATTTGCCAATGCCCATCTCTCACAAGTCGCAGATTTAGATTCAAATTGATATCAAGTATATCGCTTCGTTCAAAAAACTTTCAGACTCCCAGCTTAGGGGAGTTCGGTGGAATCTGGTTCATGACGAGCTCAAGTGAGCTTTAGTATCAAAGCTACCACTCCAACCTACCTACTTAACTCGTTTCGTTCGACATTTCTGACATTAACACACATAACATAAGAGGTTTGAAAAGCTATCCATTAAGTAGGTACAAGCTACACAAAAGTGGTCGTGAAATATCAGTTCTTTTACAAGCTTTATCACAGGTCTGAGATCAACAAGTTGAAAAACGATAACAAACTATTAGAGATGAGTGCAGAGCAGAATAGTTTTTTTTTTTTTGAACATGAGTTTTTGAGTTTTTACAATGTGGGAGCCTTGTTCTGATCTTAAACAGTTAACACATTTTCACATTTTCTAATATGAAATCATCAGTTACGATATAATGCATATAAAAAAATACACCCGATATATCAAGGCCAATAAACCGAAAGCCTTAAGGATTATGACGTTTAACGTTAGAAAGAGCTTAATTAAACCAACATTTGATATTAAATCCCAACAGCCCATAGTGCATATCCTTGAAGTTAATTTACTTAAGAAAATAGAATTCAAAAAACATTGGATTTCTTTCAAATAAATGATTAACCCAGTTAAACATGCCTTTTTTTTCTTTTGTTCTATTCTAAACAAATCCAACCTTGTTAGTCAAGAAGGCAATCGCATACAGTCAATACACATACAGACAACAACAATAATAATAAATTCTATTTGAGGTTAATGTGTTCCTAAGTCTCGAAACCTTTTTTTTTCAAATTCTTCTTCTTCGACAAGTTCTACAAGACAATTAAAATATTTTTCAGCACGCTAAGGTCATATTAAGTGAATAGAAAGCAATTACAATCTATTGTGGAATGGAATGGAAAAAACCTAGACAAAGTATAGAAAAAAAAAACTACGAATTGCAATTGAATGAGGAAGAAAAGAAAAAAACCAACAACAAAATCAAAAGGATTTACAATGATAATCAAAGACCATAAACAAAACAAAGGATTTTCTATGCAGTAACCAATGAAGGCTTCTTATGTATGCGGGTATGTGTAAAAAAAAAAAACTAATTTGTTCAAAGGAAGGATAATAGTACTTACCGATCCAAAACGGATACCATGCATATAATGGCCAAACAATAGAATGTGTTTATGTAGTAGTTGGCAAATGAGGCATATTCCGCTTTAACGTGTGGCGGACCCACTGTAGCTGTTACATCATCTGTAGCGGTATTCTCATTGGCAATTGTAGGTGTTGCTATTGTTGGCTCTACTGAAGTTGTCTCGCCCGCAAGACTACTCAATGCTTTGGACCATTCCATGGGATGTGTGCTTAAGACGAATAGTAAGTGTGCTAATGCTAGACCAGCTAGTAAGCCATGGCATATATTCGATATTAATAACCAAATTCGTTGAGTTAAACACGCCAATTGGATGTTGGTGGTGATTTCTTGTCTAGAACATCAAAAATTAAATGAAAAACATTTTAAATTAAAATCCATAAACAATAGTTTTCCCTCTTAGCAAAGTGTGTTTATTTTATTATTTTTTAATCNATTTTTTTATTTTTTAATCAAAGTCCAAATATTACAGCAGCCTATCTATCTGAGATATATACCAAGAGCCAAGTCAAAGGGCAAGTGACGAAAAAAAGGGTTCTTTCAGGTCAATTAGTATTTCATGTAGAAATCGCTTGTGAAACTTCGTATCTTTAAATTTAAATAAAAAAGCTCGGTTGAAATCCGGACCAAGGGGTTGCAATGATTAATTAAGTAACTGCGTCTGTTTGAGATATAATCGAAGACCTATTGATGCCATGATATTTTGAGCACATCGAAAATATCAAGTTTTCTATGACTCTGGTTCATAAATCAGAATTTCCCCGATGGCATGGGTTATATTAACTTTGAGATTCGCTGTTATTTGTGTCTTATTCGCATATACCTATGGCAAGGAAAACTCTAACAGTTTCAAATCGCCCGATCTCGGCGGCCAGTTCACATTACCACCAAACGAAATGAAATGTTCAAGTCAAATCATTCAAAAGGAATATTCAATGTGATATGAGCTGCAAGCACATGTCTTTGGGAAAATTATTCCATTCATATGGCCGCCACGGCTGGCTTTCAGAGTACCTCATTCGATCGGATAAATTTTCGTGCACTTTTTCGAGTTTATGGGTCGTATCCCGTCAATGGCATCACGAATGTTAGCCTTCAAATGCTCAATATTCTAACACTTTTCTTTAATTTAGCCAACGGTGCCAAATTGCAGCTTCTGGTAGCTAATTGACATCACCAATTTGAGTAATAAAATGGCCATCAAACGTTTGTGGCTTGAGATGTGTGGCAAGTCGGATGATCATGTTGAAATCAAACATCGTTCACATAAATACCATTAAAAGCGAGTATAAAAAATGTTATCATGGTGCGATAGATATCTCCATTGGCCGTAATGTTTGTGTCCTCTTCATTTCAAAGAATATGGGCCAGTGATGCCTGCGCTCCACAGCCGCACCAACCAGCCTGGCTTCTGTAAGACCAAGTGTGAGTTCTCTGGCCCCAAATATGGCCATTTGTTATTAACGTACCCACCAAGAAGAAAATGATTATGATTTTTTTGACAAAGTAAGTATACAATGTGGTTTCTCGTTGGCCAATCTAGAAACCGAAACGGATGGACATGCAGCTTTAACTGCTTGGAAAAATTGACCCTTATAAGGCATCATACCAAATACTTTTCGCAAAATTCATCATAAACTTTTGTGTGATATTTTCGCGAGAACACACTGTAAGAGCACTTTCATAGCTTGGCGCAGCAACAATGAAGTCAGTTTCGTGAACTTTAGCAATAAACTTGCGAATACCGTGCACTCCTTCCTGGTCCTTCTCTGCGACCAAATTTTGTACAATATTTTCGTGAAATTTCCGGCCAATTGTGATTGTTTTCGACAAAAAATTTCCAATAAATCCCTAAGTTGCTCAAGCGTAAATCGATTCATTAGGTTCAGTGGAGATAATATACTGAATTTTGTGATAGAATAAAATCAAATGAAATGAAAACAACTAAAACCGATAGATGGCCCATCCGAGACATAACATTAGACATGTCTCCACGGTTCAAGCCCCAGGTCAGACATCTCGATCAAAAGGAAATGTTAAAAAATATTTCTATGGAGACTTTCTCTCAGCAGATTTCTAACGATTCCAGAATTTCTAACAATAATTTTAGATCCTTACTCGAAGAGTCACCTTGTTTTTTAAATGTCGTCTTCAAATACATTCAAATTTGGTTCCCCTTTTCTCCGGAGCACACTCTAGACAATCTTCTATAATTTGGAAAAGTTTCTCAAAAAAAAACAACACAAAACAAAAAATTTCAAATACTATTTGTCTTGAAATCCAAGTGATTTTATGCGTACAACACAATTTATAACACGCAAAGGAACCGTCATGAAAAAAAACCTTCTAAAAATTTGTGTAACTTTCGACGTAAAACATAAAATTCCCCAAAAAGGCAAACGTTTACATTATCAAATGGAATGGGTGCCAATGAGAGTACCAAAAACTGAAAAGGACACACAGCGTAAATCGTGTACAGACAACATTAAAACGTCAGAATTACAAGCAAATTTAGGTTCTTCTTTAATTTCATTTTCTTTTTTATTTTATTTTTTTTTTTTTTTGTATTTTGGAATGAAAGCAGACATAAAAAATTTATTTTAGAATTACAAGCGAATAAAAATAAAATAGAACGCAAATGAAACCCACATAAATATGCGTGGGACTTGTAATATAAATTTAAGCAAGCATCAAACAAGGGACAGGCAAAGGCAAGAAGTGTAAAGGATTTATTTTTAGATTTCAGCAAAAATAAATTATTAATGAACACCATCATGTTGTTCTATAAGAAATATTTACGTTCTAATGAAGTTTGCAGCTACAAGCGTAGATTATTAGATTAGCCTACTCAAAGTACAAGTAAGAGGTTGAAAATTGAGTGATTGGATCATATTACATTACCTCAGAGAGATAATAGTTTATGAGAACTATCGATAACCATAACTATGGTTTGATAGCAAAGATTGGTGAATTTGTGTTGGCATTTCCGTGCAGTAAGTTTTGATAAGTTTTTCACTTTGCAAATAAAATCTGTACACGAATTTCATAGAGCACTTCCATTCCACTACGATCAACATAATAAATCGCCAAATCGAGAAGTTCTCGATTCTAATTTTACTCATCACGAATCAAGACCATCAACAAAGCGAAGAAATGTGCTCAATAAAGAAGATAACTGTGGTAGGTCTTGAAGAAGGTACTGAATAGCTGATATTCGTTATCGATTCATAAACTTTTGGCATTTCTTCTTCGACAATATGGACAATTTTACGTAAAGTACACTGTTTGATCGATTTGGCTCATTTGAATCCTGTCTTTAGCGATAACATTTAGGATTCGCATTTAGGGTAAAGGCTATTATAGGTTCTTATTTCTTTCGAAATCAGTAAGTTACGTTACTATCGTCTAATAAGCCAACACACTACCTACTAGACTACGGCGGCCATATAGCATGCTTAAATCGAAGTAATCGAAATTAATGAATTACGATAACAAATTATTGAATTCAATTTTTTGCTTCGGTTAGCTCAGTAGGAAACTTCATGACCAATAAATTATTAACCAAAATGAATGGCATAACCTAGAGACTTTATACTCCTTAAAAAGAGGGACCATTTTCTAGTATATGGATGGGTTGAAAACACATATTGGAACAGGCTGAAATGTTCCGCACCCCTGGAAAAATTTGCGGGCATATTTGGCGCTGAAGTCTATGCTCAACTCGACCTGGGCAGCAATACTATCTAACAGGCTGGCCGCTATCTGAGCACTCGCTTCTTATGAGATTAATCCGAAAATAGGATGGAAATGTTTTGGAAAGCGAAGAGAGTTCTAATGGGAATATTCTGACTCCTACGTTATGTGGAACAGCGGACTTTCTGCGCTATTAATATGGCCAGAACTTATCTGTCGAGTTTCATGAGATGTTTGTAGGGAAAGAGAGGCGTAATTAGAACAGCAGGAAGTTGAAGCTATTTTGAGTTCAACTAAAACCTAAGATTAGTCAACAGACTTTTAACAGGACACTGTATATGTACCATAAATGCAGATTCTTTAGTCTGTTTGACAATAAGCATAGATCATGTGAGCAAAAGCATGAATGCAGTGAAGCAATATGGCATTGCAGAAGTATACATCTGGGTGCATATCGGATGCTGTGGGTTTATCAGAGAATAAAATTTTGAAATTATGTATTTGTGGGAAATAAAGCATTGCACACTTTTCTTGTTTTCTTTATAATTTTTGGTCTTATAGCACAATGCATGCCATTTTAAAAGTCTTTTTAACATCCTTTTCTAATTTATTTGTGTTTATAATCACCTGATTATTATTTTTCTTGTCATAAGATTAAAAATACACCCACCTGCCAGATGCCAGAAACTGAATAACATGGTTTTTCTATCATTATGCCTGTATTATGATTTTTCTTTTATGCAACTAAAGGTTCTTCCAACAGGGACATCCGAGCATTGGCAGTTGATAGCGGACATCTTATTGTAGATACATCTGTCAAATGTGTTGTCAATTATTCAGCCTATTCTATAAAATCATGGTAGATGGATACAGCATTTAATAACACGTACAAATAATAAATTTGTTTTATTAAATTGGGTATTCCCCTTTCTGGTTGAATACACAAACAAGTAATGAACACATAAAATTGTCGAACGTGAAGTACACAGCGAAAAAAGCACTTTCTAATGTAGATTTTTTACTAGTAGCGTCAGGGATCTATTATTCTTTGAGATTAATGTTGGTCAGTCCATCACCGTTAAAGGCAAGCATTATAGTCAATTATTCGCAACTTTTTTTGGCCTAAATTTAATAGTCTGGACACCAACGATATGTGCTTTCAGCAGGACGATGCTATGTCTCACAAAACTTTCGCCACATTAGATATTCTATACGAGCGATTTGACGGCATGGCCGTCTCGCATGGAAATAATGTGAACTGGTCACCCAGATTGTGTGGATTTGACCTTCATTTGAATTTTTTTTCTTAAGGCTCAAATTTATGCGAATAAACTACAAACCACAAAGTTGTACAATACCTTTGCATAACCTTTGTCATCAGTTAAACTGAGCTTGATTTATGCACCAGAGTCATGGGCAATTGCGCTTCACGCAGAGAAGGCATGGCGGACATTTGGACAATTTTTTGCCAGAAATCCGCTGCCGGGAAATCACTGAAGAAATATTTTTTCGCTTTATTCGAGAACTAGGCTGGGGATTGAACCACGGTTTCACGTTTAATAAGCCAACACATATTAGTTTCTCTATCTATTTCTTTGTTTTTAGAATTCTCTCTTTTCTCCTGGGACATTATCACTGAGATGTAATACGTCCTATTTCCCTTCTCTCTTCTCCCCCTCCTTTCTACGAGGTTTCCTGTTCATCATCATCCGGCTTTGCAGTTGCTGCAGAACAAGTCGTTGGTGTGATTTTCCAGTATATACGGACCGTTGTACTGCCTGAGAAATGACGGAATCCTAGAATAGGTCTGTCACATGCAAACCTGTCTTTTCTCTACAATTATTCCACGTCAGCCCAGATTATCTGGTGGGGCTTTTTGTGTGATCCATCCTTGGTTGTGCCTCTTCGCAGGAGAGTGTTCAAGCAAGCGTTGTCACAGCCCAGTAATCAGTCGGTTCTGATGGTATTCAAGAGTTTGTGAAACATTAGGCAAAAACGCCTAATGAAGAGAACCATTAGTAATGCAGACATATGTTCATTATAATTCTTCAGTAAAAACACTAACCTGTCGACAAAATCTTTGCTCTCAAACGTACAGTTTCTTCTCGTTTCTCACCGGAGGTTTTGTTGCACAGCTTTCATTAAACCAAATAGAAACACCGCGCACCTACGCAAAAGAGAAATCTAAAAATTTCGTAAAGAGCATTTACGATCGCGTAAGCTCCTTTACAACTTCGAATATTTATACGGATAAACAACTTGTCCAAGAACAGGAATTGTTACCGCAGTGTTTGTCTTTTGGGCAACAACCTGCACTGACAGATATTTATTAGCATGCAACATGTTTCCACTACATGCAACAAAGCCAATGTTGACCGAAGACTGTGGCAGCACAAAAATTTTCAAGAAACAAAAAATGAAAACGAAACCTAAAATGGTCACAACAAAATTACGAACTTAATATTAACCCAACACCAGCAACAAAGTAACTAGCAATGATGCCATACAAATTTCAGCATTGTCGTTTTCAAACTTTGCGCGTGGGTTCGAATCTGAGTAAACTTCTTCAATGGAAAGTTTTCTTTTTCTTTTTCTCTTCTCAAGACCTTTTTGAATGGTAAAAAAAGAAGCGGAATAGCAAAGAAGCAATGAACGGAAATAAAAGAAACGCTATTTGAAAATGAAAGAATGCAAAAAATCTCGAAAGAACTAAATGCCCGGAATATCTTTCCATCTTCGTTTCTTATGGCGATCGAATAATGTTTAATGTCATGACAATTTAAACTGCTGGAGGCATTTAAGAGGCCAACAGTACGCAAAATGCAATGCTGCCCATAGAATACTAAACATTTTTCTTTTTCTACTTGCTATGAAAATGTAATCGATAAATACTCGTCAAAAATAAATTCAACCTACCGTAAGATGAAATCTTTACGTGCGTTCATCCCAAAGTGCTAGGTTCAGGTGTGATCCATCCAACTCGTATTCATTGTTTAAGCTCTACCAACAATTCGAGAGACAATCAACAATCGTATCTTTTAAGTCTAAAAATTGCTTTGAAGATTCTTCTTATTTTAATGGAACTGATTTTGCTCAAATATCAGTATAACCACAGAAGTCATCATAAGTGTAGTTCTTTTAGCGTCTCTTGATAACCATGAAACCATGGGAAATACTTGATTTGTATCATTGTCCAGATACGCTGACTAGTTTTTGATCCTATTTTTAACCCTTACAGTAATCGTCCAATGGAAAGAGCCGTAATATTATAATAATTCAGACAGATCTCTGTAACCGTGGTATAAAATTA
>QOCX01001891.1:0-23979 GCA_005959815.1 Sarcophaga bullata | reverse complement strand
GTCTTCTTTAAGACTTCATCTTCAGCAGCAATACTCTTTCCGGTATGTTAATTAAAATTATTATGAACACAATCAGTAACTGCACGAATTAAGTGCTCTTTAGGTCGATTATAACCTCGAAAAGACTTGTTTTTATTTGCATAAAAAGGAGATTTTATAAAGCATTTAACATTATATTTATAATAGAGGCCTGGATATTGCCCCTATACATACGATACTTTACTTATCCTCTAATAAAATAGTCTAGTAGGGTTCAAGCATATTATATTGGCCGTTAATAGAATGCTCCAAAACATGGGATTATCTATTCAATGCTTAACAGGTTCATTATATCGGTAGCACGTGTCATATTGCACGATAACTCGCTCCTTTAGTTCTATACACTAGCTACTAGACTACGGCCTTTAGTTACAAGGCTGCTATAATAATAGTATTTGAAGATGAAAGGTTAAAAAAAAAAAAAAAATGATGCAGCCAACCGCATAATGTCTCTCAGACTATAAAAGGGGCACATAACAGCTCATGATTTTCTATCTAACTAGCTCTTCATATAAAATTCCACAATTGTTGTGGTGAATTTGCTATATCGTTGAGGATAAATTTCCTATGAAAACATATTTTCAAATCCCAGAATTTTTTTTTTTTTTTTTTTTTTTTTTTTTTTTTTTTTTTTGATAACTGTTTTCCTTTATTACAATTTAGTTTCCTATTACAAATATTTCCTCAAATGATTTGAAATTATTTCTGTGTAAATGATATTTTTATTTCGATTTTTTTTGAATTATAAAGCCTTACACCATTAACGTGCTAATAAACTTGTTTGATATTTTTGCAAATCATTTCAATTAAATGGAATTATTTCATTGGAAATCATTAAGTAATTGACAGTGAGTGTTACAGTTACAGTTTTGTGGAAATAAAAGAGAAATGAAGAAATGAAGAGAGGAAAAAGAAAGACTTTTTCAATTAAAATAATTAAATTTGATACAAATAAGAATAAAACTAAACGTATGGCATTTAAAACAATAAAAAATGGTTGTTAATTTAAATTATTTTGAAACAAAAACCTGCTCTTTGATAAACTTTAAACATGATTTACTCGGATTATTTCATTTTAATAAGATAATAATTTCTATGAATCTGTATTATCAAGCATGTGGTATAAAAAAAAATTGTTGTTGTTTCTTTATTTAACTACGAAAACATCAGTTTAATACGTTTACCTTTGCTTAGCAAACCTTTTTTAGTTCTGTAGGCAAAAAAAAAACAAAAAAAAAAAAAAAAAAAGAAAAAAAAAGTCTAACAAACAGAATAATATTCAAAGAATTTGTTTTCTTTTCTGTTATACTCTGCACCTTTCTTTATATTCTTTTCTTCAATGTGCCTACTAAATATGAAATGTTGACATTTTCTTATTTCATGTTTCGAAAAAAAAAATTCTTTAACCACAAAGCCAATTTTAAATAGAATTTTTAATAACAACCACTCAACATTTGCTATTCTTGTTCACATGCACTGAATATCCCACCGGGCTAGAAAATGTAACAAAAATCTTTTTTTTTTTTTGCAAGTCAATGTTTTGCTTGATTTCTTTGTAACGACGTGGGTAATAACTTATCAAGAAATATAATCTTTTTTCTTAGGTATTTATTTCGGAATTTAATTTGTATTCAATTTTCAAGAAATTCTTTTAAAAGACAAGAAAATTTTTCATTTGAATGTCCATACAAATTTTTTTTTTTTTTTGTTCGAAAATAATTCTCTGGGCCTTGTCAAGCATTAATTGATTTCAACTTAATTTTGTGTAAAGAAATGAATTCTAGATTTCGCAATAAGCATTCTACACTTAGAATCAATAGAAGGTCGTAGAAGTTAATGTCTTTAAAAATATGAATTTGAATTTGTCACAATTCTCAATTGACAGGTCACAACTTTTTTCATAAAATTTTCCATGAATTTTTCTAAGGCATGTGACTGTATTTCAAGATGCTGCTTGGATCTTGGAGTAAAGCACAGGAAATATGTCTTGGTTGTTTGCACCAAGACGGATTGTCACAATCACATGGCGTTAAATGGCATGATGCTGGTAAGATAATTTGTTCTGGAAATCGATCAGATCGATAAGATCCATGCCGTCAATTTGAAACAAAAAGAACTTCCTTCTTTTGATCCTAAAGAAAATGTTATATCAACGACACTGAAATATCGCTCTCATTAAAATACAAGTAAAGGCAAATTGCGATGCCTGACAAAAACCTATGCCAATTCATTCATTAAATAAGGATTTGCCAAGCATCCAATTTCGATGATTTTGTGATATGATGATGATAGACGATAATGCACTTTCTCGAAGGAGATACCTTAATTAAGAAGGCATTGCCTAATAAGCGATTTCTATGAGCACAATGTTGTATAGGCCATCACTGTCAATGGTGACAATTATGGGTTAATGATCACCTACTTTAATCTTAATGATTTTGTTACCAACGAGATCTGCTTTAAAATAATATGGCTCCACGCATGATACACAGCTCATTCAATATTAAGTATTTTGGTTTTTGAAGGCATGTTTATCGCACTGGACACCGAGATCGTCTTATTTGACTGCGTTAGGGGTTATCTTAAGTCGCAGATGTATGCGAATGTGATACAAGACCTTGAGATTCTCAGAGACAATATACACATGCGATCGATCAAACTCCGCTTGATTTATAAGCCAGAGAATTGGAAAGTGTGGACATTCGGAATACATTCAGTCCTAAAAGGACTGTGGTAGATATTTGAACGATATTTTAAACCACAACTAATGGCATCAAATGGTTGTTCAAACAAACAAAATACACAGACTTTGTTTTACTTAAATAAATAGATAGGAAGCGTTTAAAAAAGGATCTCATAGGAGCAAAGTAAATAAAAAAAAAAATGATTGCTTCAATAAGAAGGTTGAAAACTATGAAATTCGAATTTCTTTTTAGGTGATGGAAATTATTGATTTACGATTTTAAATATCTTATTATCTATTATATTTACCATTATTGTTCAATTAATTAATTTTTTAAACTAATTTCTTCTTTTCCATTCATTTTAATCCTTTCGATACTTGTAATCCTTTACTGCCAATTGTACTTTTCTTTAAACAAAACAGCTTGTGAAAATCAAAATCAAAAATATTTGTGTGTTTTTTTTTTTTTTAGCCAGAAAATAAAAAACAACAAATACAATAAAATTTCCATAATGTTTTTGTTTTTTTTTTTTTTTTTTCATAAAATTTCTAAATGTCAAGCCGAACTGTAGGATAAATTTAATCCGCACAATAATATTTCAATTGCTGTAATGATAGGCATTTAAGTGAAAAAAAAAAAAAACAAAAACAAAAGCTACAACAAATAAAATTTAAATTTATTACCTGTTGATTGTTAAAGTTAAGAAAATAAAATATTTAAGCTAACAAAACAATACTAGCTTTGAAATATCCACAGACTACTTTTATATTAACAGTTATTTGGGAAGATTGTTAAAGATGTTGAGCTAGTTGTTGTTGTAGGTTTAAAAAGGTTTTTGCGAATATTAATTATCAATCTTATGTTGTCATGAAAATTAATTAATCACTTTTAATTACAATACAATTTATAACACTTCACTTAAGTAACAGAAAAAAAAAAACAAAGAACGCCCATACTTTATTATAAAATTGATTTATTTGTTGCTTTTTGTATTAGAAATCTTTTTTTTTGAGGCTAACTTTTTAAAGATAATTTAGTACGGAATTTTTTCTTGTTGTAGATGTTATTTTTCTATAACTTTTTATAAAGGATTTGTTATGATTTTACACTTTAAGCTTGTTATTGCTATTTTTTCTTTAAACGCCTTGGTTTGGTTGCATCAAACTTTTGCTGAAGTTTTGTTTTTTTTCTTTTTTGATTTTTAATTTTGAAAATTTTCCAGACGTCTTAATAAATTGGTGAGGCATAAAACGTAAAACTTTTATTCACCAATCAGTTGTAGGTAAAGAAGGCTTCTTTTATGTCTCAAACAGGTCTCAAACTGTTATTAATTATTTTTATTTTTGTTTGAATTTTTTACAATACATTTTAATTTGGTCTTTTGATTTTAATCCTATTTTCGATGAATTTTATTGATTTAAATTTGTTTGTTTTGTAGTTTAATTTTCAATATTTTTTCTTTCTTACTTTCTTTAATTTAAACTTTTGTTCTTTTTATTTTTTAATTGATATTTTTTCTCTCTCTTTTTAACTTTTTTTTTAATATTTTTTTAATTAAAAATTATAACTTTTTTATATTTTTTTTTTAATTTAATTTTTTTTTATAATTTTTTAGTCGTTTTCAAAACCATATTCTTCATAAATTTCTTTCTAATTATTATTCCCTCTATGTGGCAGTATTTTAATTTCCAATACAATTTTCTTTTTATTTGTGATGTTTGAATCTGAAAGAATTGATAAACTTCAAGTAAATAAATTGAAATAAAAGCTGTTGATGTCATTAACAGAATTTGCATCTTAAATATGTTACTACGTAAGTATGTTCGCTGTGTGGGGTATTTGTGAAGTTTTTAAAGTTAATGAAAAGCAAAGTTAACATTTTGTTTTTTTAGTAGGATTTATTTAGATGTTCAAAATTACTTTTTTTTAACAAATTACTTAAAAAAAATTTAAAAAAAAAAAAATAATTAAACTGTCACTTCAAGCGCAAAATTCACTGTTCGAATAACCTCGCTATCGATGAATAGAAATAAATCAAAGTAAAAAAAGCGTCAGGGTGGTTAGGTATTAAGATTTTCTGAATTTTATTTTTGGCACTTACGTGTCCCTGTGGTCATTAAAGGGTTAATAATTTCATATAAATGTCTTTTTAGACAATTCTAAAGCCAAAAACGCCATTAATTTAATTTTTTTTTTTTTTTTTTTTAACACGAAACATGAGGAGAAGTGACCAAAAAATTTTAATAAGCCGTTATGGCAAAAAAAAAAAAAAAAATATAATTAAGAAATAAATACCGATACTACACATAATACATAATTGATCATTATAACCATTAAATTAGGATTACGACCTAGCTCTTCACACCACCTATCGTTGTGTGTGTTAATTTTCTACAAATTTTGCATGTAAATTTTTTATTTACTCTGACAGTTTTGCCAGAAATCTA
Source organism: Sarcophaga bullata (assembly GCA_005959815.1). Classification (NCBI taxonomy): domain Eukaryota; kingdom Metazoa; phylum Arthropoda; class Insecta; order Diptera; family Sarcophagidae; genus Sarcophaga; species Sarcophaga bullata. The sequence goes on along the minus strand of QOCX01001891.1, from coordinate 18,809 downwards.
CTGAGACGAAGTCATCGAAAAAATATTTTTGATATTTCGTTTTGTTGGAGTTGTTTGATCTGGGTTGTGAAACATATATGTGAGCCAACACCTACTTCACAGAGCGTCAATCATCCGATAATTTGGGAAATAAGCCAATACGCACCCGCTAATTTGCAATAACTTAAGTAAAGATATTAAAATGAAACCACAATATGCTGGCTGGTGTAGTAACAATGTGAAAGCTCTATGGCCCTTAAGGCAACGGAAAGGATTTTAATGGAAAATACTGGCATTAAGTAATGGAAGCGTTAGTGAGAGGAGTGTTCAATAAATTTTTGCAGTGCGTATGATTTTCAGGCAATGATGACAACGCTGTCATCCTCATACAGTATTCAATTTTTTATTCAAGTAAATAATAATACGACAACAAGGAAAATGTCTTGTGGTAGCTCGTTGTGAAATAAAAAGAAGAATGATAAAAAATCGTAGTAATTTAACCATAAATTCTAAGCCATACGAGTACATAATCTATCCATATGAAGAGGTGTGTCGCTTCAAGCCCTGTCGTTAGCGGAAATCCGCTTGAATAATTCAATTATCAAATGTATGCCAAACAATTGATTTTCCAATATAAATACAGCAACAGAATGCTTATAATTTCATAGTTAATGCATATTCCAACTGGTGTTTTGACGTTCAAATTACATTGTAGACTGTTTAACAAAAATTCTTATTGTCAATAATACAATTGCAAATATTAAGACCAGCACATAAGTGGCGTGCATAGGCAGCATGCGAAAGAACTATGAAGAAACTCTCTCTCTCTCTCTCTCTCTCTTCTCTATTGATTTTAAAATTGATGATTCAATTTTTTTCTTTTTTTGTGCATATAAACTTGTATGTACTTTATTGGCTTATGTTTTCAACTACATAATCGTATATTCAGGTTGTTTTATAGTTCAAGCCCTGGTCCAATGAAAGAAATTAAGCAATTTCGTAAGAAACTTTGCTGGTAACCATTTTAAGGCCACTGTAAAGGACAATAATGAAAAATTGCTTGCCATATTAATATTTTGTTTTCTTTTATTTCAAATCTCTTTTAAAAACCTCTTTACGGAAAGGCCTTTTTAATAGGATTTTTGATTTCCACCACAAAATTTTTGCTTACTTGTTGTCGTTATTATAGCCCTAATTAAATATTGACTTTATCCTTTGTGGCAGTCCTATGCATATTTCTGGTTGCGGCCTGATGCGCTACTCTCTTTTTCTCTTTTTTTTTTGTCATTTCAAAAACATCAAGAAGGCTGTTGCAAGTCTTCGAAATAGTTTACATTTCAGAATCACCTTTCCCCTTTGGAAAGTATTCAAGGAAGAATCTTTGGTAGATAATGTTTAATTTAATTTTAAAATCGTTTTTTCTTTTGTTGTTCTTGTATGTTTAAAATCCTTTTAAATATGCTTTTTCCCATTACACGCGGCGTTTCTTTTTCACTTTGGTCTTTGAAAACCTTCTCAAATATTTTTTTTTTTTGATTTTATCCATCAACATTCCCGGTTCATATTCTAAAATTTTGCTTGAATAGCTGAATCGTTTACTTTATAAATTTAAAGAAGGAATTTTAATTTATCCGCTCTGCTTTAAATGTCGTTTCATCTTCTTGGAAAATATGAAATTTCATTTTATGAACCACACTCTTCCAATTAGCATCGTTTGTAAGCAGCACCGTGTAATGTCACTTGAAAAAGAAATACCGTTACAACCAATAAAACTTATGTATTAAAAAAAAAATGAATTTATGATTAGTTTAAGCACACACATACACCACACACATACAAAAATCATACTTAAAGCATACTTTAAGCATTCATCAAACATTCTGTTCCATGCTCACTGTTGTGCATATACACACACTCTCTCATTTACATTTGGCATAAAACCACGCATTAATGTTCAAAAGCCGCAATAGAACAGCTTGTCTAAGTAAGGAGGCAAGTATTTGTATGATTTTGTTTTTTTTTTTTTGTATTTGTTGTTGTTGCTTTATTTAATTGTTTTGTTTTGTAAGTTATTCTCATTTTATTCCTTTTAATATTTTGTTTTTATGTTGTTAAAGGGCGTTGTTTTGTTTTTTTTCTTTTAGAAAATTTATTCTTCATTATTTTTCTATTTTTTTTTATTTTTCTTTGAAATCTTATACTTTTCTTTTTCTTCTTATTTTATTATCTTATTTTATTATTTGAATTTATTTTATTTTTTTTTTTAATTTTAATTTTAATTTGTTCACCTTTTTATTCAACTTTTCAAGTTGAGATATTATTTTTCATTTTCTTAAAAGTGAATGCCAAGCAAATGGCGAAAAACTCTTTCTTTTCACATTGAAAATTTAATAACCGAGACCGTAAAACTTTCAAGCGCGTACCGAATTTAATTTAAACTTTTATTTCGCTTTCCTCGTTTTTTTAAGCCTGTTATCGCTATTATTTTCCTTTCGCATACACTCCGTTTGTTATTTCGCTTTGTATAGGCTTTTCAATTGAAATGTTTTTTTCCTTTTTTTTTTTTTGGTTTTGATTTTATTTTATTTGTTTTTTTTTTGTTTTTATTTTTCTTTTTGTTTTTTACGTTTAAAAATGCCAACCGTTACCAATCAACACAAATATCGAACGTAAACTGATATTAAAATTGTAAACTTTTTCCAGAGATTGTATTCATGTTAACTTGTATTTGAGTTTTCCAAGGAAATTTATGCCTTTCTGCTTTCTACGCTCTCTGTGTTTGAGAGCGCTTTGTTAAGGCTACACTAGCGCCAGTGTTAACCTAAGGTACTAAAAAATGACCGCTTCTAAGCGCCTGTGCTGTTTGTTGTCATTGGAAAAATAATTATGCAAAGAGAAATGAATAAATATCCTCGATACGAATAGTTACTGGGAACAGTTTTCCTTTTAAAGTAATCGAAGATTTCCTTTAAAGGTAATTTTCTCTCAATTCCTTTAAACAAAAGAACAACCTGTTGAGTTAAGTTGCCGGTTTAAAAAAAAAAAAACGGTATTTCACTAGAGATGGCACAATAACGATTTGAATGTATAGAATGTAACCTCTCAGTCAGGATTACCATCTATGTAGTTTCTCACACTACTTATGTTGTGTGTGTTAAATTTATCCACAACTGGCGGAACCTACAGTTTTAAAGTCGATTCCGAACGACAGATTTATATATTCACTGTCAGAGTTTTCGCCAGAAATCTGCTGTGAGAAAGTTGCCAAAGATATATTTTTTTCGTTTTGTTAGAGATGTCTGTCCCTCCCTATAATGGCTCTTCCAAGCCTATTGCCCTTACAATCTTCAGGATGATGTTTCCTTCTGGGATACATAAATGTGCTAAAAGTTCCGGGGTCTCCACAGAATTTACACCGTAGCGTGCTCTGAATCTACAGTGCCCTGCCAAATAACCAGTTACCAACTTCGGTTTATTCCGACATAATCTGATGCATGACTTAGATTTCCTTTTATTGTAGTATCCCAACAAAAGTTTCGATTACCTCAGAACACATTGTTTGATAACATTTAGGCTCCACTACTTAGAAGAGTGCTGTTCTCACTAGCAGCGTAGATGCGCTTTCAACAACGACAAGGTGTTTCTTTCTGGGAAAAAAGGAAGAATTTACACGGTGACGGGCTTCGAGTCTACGGTGCCCTGTTACATGACCAGTTACCAACTTCGGGTTATTCCCACATAATTTCCTTTTATTGAACAAAAGTTTCTATTACCTCAGAATACTTTGTTTGATAATATTTCGCCTCCGCTACGTAGTAGAGCGCTGGTCTCACTAGCAGCGTAGATGCTCTCTTCCTAGCAAGCTCATCTGCTTGTGTATTTCCGCGAGACTTGGAACAATGCGAAAGTCCGGCTAGCTGATTTTGATTCTCCACATAGTATCTAGAAATATGTTAGTTGAGTATTTCGCTGGGGAATACCTGCAAGTTTTCCCATGGACTTGAATAATATTTTATTCTAGGAGCAAAAATTCTACCTCTTGTTGCAAAATCAGTTCGTTACCTCACTGCATACTACAGAGTGTAGCAGAGAGTAGCTTACTGAGTGCTCTAGTCATTTTTGTTACTAAGTCTTGTTGCAAAGATCTTTTTGAACTCATAGAGTTTACAGGTTCTGTCCAGGAGACAGTTAAGGAGGGAGCTATCTGCCATTACGTTTGCTTTTTGTACTTTCTAGTAGAGGAGCCATCTAAACCTACAAGACAACCTATATTAAAATGTATGAATTCCAACGTGTTTTGTGACCCCCAATAGACATTCTCAATTGTGGGCACAAACATATTTAAATTGAATTCGAGGTAGAAAACTGTTTAGGGCAGGTGCATTACAATCAAGACTACAATTGAAAGGAATCCCTGGAACAGTTGTCGGAAGTGTGATCAAGTCCCACGTGGTAGCGATAATAAAAAAATCTTGAAATAAGTTAAATACACTTGCAGAATATAGAAGAAAATGCAGCTTAATTGTTGATAACCAATGTTATAGAATTTCTAATCCGAAACCTATTACATTGTAAGCTGTAAGCTTAATAACCGAATGTTTAATTTAACATTGTTCGTAAGCAATCCCATCAACAGATGTAAATAAACTGTTATTTATACTTCATGTTAAATTAAATGTTACGACAATGTTGTAAGGAATTGTTGTGTTGAAAAGATGAACTAAAAAATTTTGTTGAAAAGTTTTACAACCAGAGAACTTCATAGATTTGCTAAATTCACGAAGCATTTTACTTTCTTATTACAAAACCCCAAAGCTTTTGCACTATGTTATCACATTATGTGTTAAGATAACACATGAAATAAAAATATTAACCCAATGACTGACATGACAAATACAAAATACTTGTTTAGTAGAGAACATCACCAGTAAACTTGTAGATGGTTTTGCAAATTGCTAAATGCTAAAGGCTTTATTAAAGCTTTTCTAAATCACATGCTTTTAAAAGTTTTTGTACATTTGCTAACATTTATGTTAAGAAACTTTTAAAATATTGCATTGGAATTTAATTTGTGAATGTTTAACAATTCTTTATTATTTTAATAATCCATCGGAAAATATATTGCTTTCAATGGTTGTTGTCCTTGTATTGTATGTATTTCGTGATGCTATTTTTAAACACTTGGTTTGGTTGCTGTGCGTTTTTCTGTATTCTTTAATTTTCTTGTGCACTGTACGTTATATTTCCATGTCTTTAAAAATATTCCCTTGTTGAGATTTCAAACTATTGATTGGATTGTTCATAGAATTTATGCTTTATTTATAGTCTTGTAATCAACGTGCATCTAACTCCATTCAATTGCAAGAGAGTCTGCATATGTTTCCATTTAAAGGTATTTGGAATCAGTTGCGACAATTAATAATAAATGCAGGCTTTATTTTAAATTCATTAAAAGTATTCTTCAATGCATATACAAACATACAGAAAGTATATCCCGTCCATTAGTGTTAACATCAAGCAAGAAGTCTCCAAACGGCCATTATGTTGACGCTTCATCTGTTAAATAAGTTTTCATATCTCTTTTCCCTCTTAATAATGAAACTGTTTTATCAAAATTGGTGTTATGTTTGGCCACCGCAGCAAGGGTCTCACTTCGAAAAATTATCTTCAGCGATAAGGCCAATTTCTTGAAGAAAGAGAACGTAAACAAACCTAATTTTCGAATTTGAAGCGGGTTCCAACAAACATGAGATCTAGGACCATCCAATGCATCTTGATAAAGTCACTGTTTGACATGGATTTAGGACCAGCAGTGCTGCCAGGGCATCACAATCAACAGTGAATACTACAGGTCAAGAACTACCAACTTTTTAGATGATCTGGACACCAACAATATTGGATTTTGAATAGGTTAGCGCTACGTGCTACACAAGTTATAACATATGCATATTCTGTGTAAGGAATTTGGGAACATGATCATCTCACATAAAGATAATGTGAACTAGCCACTGTAATCATGTGATTTCATCGTATTCGATTTTTGTTTTAATACCCAAGCGTAAGCCTGTAAGTTACAAACCACGGTGATCCTTAATACAAACCTAAACCCTGCCACTGTTGGACATTTTGGATATTTTTTGGAGGTTGCCGGACTAAAACTGAATGCATATTGGAAGTTGAAATTTCTGGAAAAAAATTTATGAGACACCACTTCTGAGTTCACTTTACTGATTTCTGAAAATTTGCCTCGCAGTCTAGTAAGTAGTGTGTTGGCTTATTAGACATGAAAGCGTGGTTCAAAACCCCAGCATAGACATCTCACAGTTAAACAAAATATGAAAACAAAATTCTCTCTCGGTGACTTCCTCTCAGTAAAAACTCTGAGAGTAAATAAAACTGACATGAAAACGTATCTTATAAGACTGTCGATCGGTGTCGACCTTAAGCTATACGTCCCGCCACTCGTGTATAAATTAACACAAGCAACAGTTATTTTGAAGTAAATGGTGGCATGATGTAGCGATTAATGACATTAAAACCGAGTTTTCCATCATTATTTACATCATGTAGAAAGGTACGTATGGATCTGTAAATTCGAATGCCTTTCCCAAATCAATTAATATAAGATGCGGACAAGATATTAGGCTAGCAGACTACAGCGACAAGTTTTTCGTTTCTGATCTTTAATTTTTCAAATCGCATTATATTGGAACCTAGACTAGACTGAACAATTTTTCATGACTTTAAGGAATTTAATGGAAATTTTTATTTATTTTTTTATTTTTGTTTGTCATTTTTTATTATTCACAAAATTCTTTAATCCTGTCCTATAATAAATTCATGATCTCCAAATCCCTAATTCCTACGCAACAACAAAGACAGAATTTTACGTTTTTACTACAAAAATATCATTTTAAAAACAACATTTTTTTATGATCCTAAAAAAAAGGGGGGAAAATAAATAAAAGCAGCGTATGCTACCAATACCCAGAAAAAATTCAAAAATTTAAAAATAATTTTACACGCACACACACGCACACACATAATATGGGATTGAAAAGCAATGTGGGTATTGCGATTATTAAAAGCATTTGTTGATGTGACGAAAATAAATATTAAGAACGCCAATCGGCTAATAATAAATGAAGATAATGGCATACGTTTAAACGTATTACAATATAATAATAAAACAAAAACAATAATATTACACAGGGTATAGACTGACTAAAGAATACCCTGCAGATCATTATTAAAAAAAAAAACTAATTATCTTCTAAAAGAGTTTATAAGTGGAAACATTTTTGAAACAACAGTTTAATTGAGCGCACAAGCGATCCTCAAGCTAGATTGACTAGTCTCAACTACTATACACAGCCCTGCAGATTGGCCCCAAAACATATCTTCCTTAAAATTAAGCCGAATTCGAGACTGAACGTTTAGTTATTGATGCTATGGCGCAAGAGTCAGCCAATGGAGGGAAGTGTTTGCACACTCTTTCTCTTCCAGAGATCTACAACGCCTGCTATTGTTATTAGAAACTAAACTCAGTCTCTTCGCATGCCTATCCATTACCGATGAGATCAAATATAGGGACAGAAATGTCCCTACGATTCAGTTTGATTGGTTGATTGGTACAATTTTTATCCAACTTAGATCAGATGAATCTGACAGCGAATCGCTTCAGAATTTATCAGCATCCAATTGATAGTATAACCGGCCATGGGAAGTATAATTTTTATTTTAAAGCAAAGTGGTTTTTAGTAGAAGTGTGACTACTTTGGCGGTAGTCATAATTGCCCTAGTCTAGTAGGTAGTGTCTTGGCTTATTAGCCTAGTCAGACATTTCAAACAAAACGGGTTAATCCCTCTTAGCAGATTTCTATCTAAAAGTCGGAGAGTAAAATAAAATTGCGATGAAAATGTTCTCAAAAATCTATTGTTCAGAGTCAACTTTTAATGTCGTAATTCTGACAAAAAAAAACTAATGCAAGGGTAACTCAAAAGTAAAGCAACATTAGCTAACTAATTAAGTGGGCAAAGTTAAGCTTGAATGTAGCTTGACTATCAGAAAAGAGAAAGATACCATCATCCTACCTTTAACTTTTAAAGTTGACTTTAGGTTTAAGCTTGTCATATTTATTTTCAATATGGCAACTTCAAATATAAACAAAATGAGCAAAATTAACTAAAAAAAATAAGGCCATCGTTGCTACTGCGTTTAAAGACAAAATTTGTTTAATTGATCAGTGTTATCGACATTGCTCCGGCTCTGGCGATATTTGTGAAAATGTTAAAGTTTTTATTTTACTTTTTACATTGTAATAACGAAAAGCTAGTTAAAGCTGACTTTAAAGTTCACTTTAACTAAAGTTAAAATTACTTTAAAGTTCACATTAGCTAAAGTTAGCTTTAACTAAGCCCAACTTTAACTGCAAGTTGTTATAATGGCCCCTAATCTCTTGTACAACCAAATCATTTTAATTTATTTCATAGGAAATATTTCAAAACATTAAAAACATCAGGAGACCACCTATGGTTGTGTAGTGTACCGATTGTATGTACAAAATATGTACAAAAATACGTTGCAAATATAAAGTGGATGGGATATGCAACATCGGCAATTTAAGGCATTACTATGATCACAGTCATCTACAGCAGAGTTCATAATCATTTTGTGAGATTTAAGAAAAGAAAAGAAAATAAAAATAAAAACGAAAGCAAAAGTAAAAACCGAACAACAATTGCAACAACATTAACAATAAGAGGCACAAGTATAACACAAGTGGGGCTAGCAAGCTGAGCGTTGTGAGTTTAAGGTGTATTTCGAGTGGTAAACCCGGCCAGATGTTAAGCATGGAGATGTGCGCTAAACAGTTTAGAAGGGCCTGCAAATAAATCTTTTTTTTTGTTTGTGTTTTTTTTTTTTTTTACAAATACTTTCCGTGCTAAACACAAGCTCAGGCCCTAACCAATGAGAATTTTTGAGAATATTTAAAGAAAAAAAAATTTTCGGTGTGGTTGTTTCCCGGGAGTCCGTGATAGTCGGTTGGACGATCAAGTTGGTTGCAACGTGACAAAACATCGCATTTTGCAAGGATTTTTTTTATAAAAAATTATCAGTCTTACCAGGACATATATCTGAACAATGTGCGTCAGGTGATGTATTTATTAAATACTTTGAAAAGTAGTGGGGCCTTTTTAATTTTGAGTAATTTCTTATACTTAAGGTGTGCAGCATAAAAAACAAAAAGCAGAAGAAAAAAAGACACACGATTAAGGTAGATCACATGTTATACTATAACCATGCACCATTTAAATACTAAAATCTTGCACCACAACGTAATTTTACAGTGAAGTAAACTGCACCTAACAGAATTTCAAAATATTTTTTCCATATTCTTCCCACCATGACGTGTGTAATTATACCCTAAAAAGTAATTTCAAAATGCATGGATTGTTATAAAACTACCATGAATTTAACCAGGTTGGGCGTGCCCGATAGCTACAACCCTTTAGACAGAATTCCAACCTAGCTTCTCACATCCCTTACGTGTGTGTTAATTTTGTTCAAGAGTGGCGGGACCTACAGCTTAAAAACTTTTCATGGCAATTATATTTACTCTCAGAGGTTTTGCCAGAAATGTGCTGACTGGAAGTCGCCAGAGATGTCTGACCTGAGGTTTGGTCTCACGTCTAAAAAATCAACAGGCTAACTTCTAAACTATGGCGTCTTTGAAAGCCTTTACGTTGAAGAAAAGGTTGAATGTGCTATAGAAGAACAGAAGCGATATTACTGCCAGACAACTAACAAAATGGAGTGGACATGATACGTCACCTCAAGGTGTAATCAAATCTAGGTTCACTCCACAAATTCGCATCAAGGCAATTTGCTTTAGCCTTATGTGTGCCTATGCTCCAACGAATAACAAGGACGACTACGTTAAAAAGCACCAAGAACGGAGTGAAAAGTCGTTTTAAAAAATGTTAATAAAAAAATAATAAAAAACTGCCAGAAGAAAGACAGTCTTCAGTCTACATTAAAAAATATCCGACAATGGAATGGGACTGAAAGATATTTTCGTGACAAAGAAATATGATCAATCTACGAAGCAATAAATTTTTAACATTGTTGTGAATGAACTTTCTTTCAGGGAAGCAAACATCGACTCGTCTGATTACTTAGTCACAGCCAAGATTAACTTCCGCTTGAGCGTACGAAGAAAACTATAAATAATGGAACTGCATATGCAACAGATGACAGCTACTACTTTCACAATTTAGCGCATCCAAATGCTGTTAAATACGTCTTATTCCGCTGATATTGGCGTACAGCGCCCAAGTCAGGCACGGGACCAAACGTGGGCTTTGAAAAAACCTTCCTGTAAAGGGAAAGCCATGGAACTAAAAACCCAGCAGGTAACACTGCTCTTTAGACCATAATAAGCAGCGGGCAGAGATATTGAGAAGAAAGGAGGGAGAGTAAAATACGTATTTTTCAGAGAACAGAGAGAAGAAATGAAGAAGACGGGACTGTGAGACTGATCGAGATTGTTTGAGGAATCGAAATGGAATTTTCGAATATTTTAAAGAAGAGATAAGGATTAGTTGCGGGTATTTCCTCTCAAAGGAGAAGAAAGTCTGAGTAACTGAACCTAGAGGCTTGCTAGAGAATCTGAAAGTGCACATATTCAACTATAAGTATGAAATGTAAGCGCAAGAATGTGTCTATTCCTAGGATTCATTCCTATTTGGCTAAAGCAACTTAAAATACGAAAGCTTGCGTGGTCGATAAATTGGTCGGGTATGTAGTGGTGGCAAAAGGCTGTTGAATTTTTAAGGCTGCATGCTCCATCTCATTAGCAGGACTGAAAGTGAATCCCAATTGATTTAGTAACTGGCGGGCAGGGTGGCGCCAGCCTCCAATGAATGATGACTTGAATGAACTTTGTAGCGATGTATAGAAATACACGACGTTTCTTGAATCGCGTGTTGGAATCACAACGTCGTACAATGCTGGTTTGCACATGTTCGTGAAAAAATATTCTCAAAGGAGGGGTTGTGACAGAAAGATGGATCGAACTCTGGCCGTATGGAAAAACTTAAGACTTTCGTCAACCTGGCAAAAGAATGAAGGAACTGGAGGTTCCAGTAACTACAATGCCGAGGCAAACATATTTTTGTTGAGTTTTTTCGAGACTGGAAATACCTCATGATGCATGTTCTGCTAAAGCATTTCGTGTTTAAAGTTATGTTTAGACATCAAATCAAATGTACGACCCTAATGTATAGACTTAACATGATATAAAGAATTTTAGCACGCGCTAGGGGTTTATTTGGCATTTTTATGTTGTGGTTAATGTTGCTCTTATTGTCGATGTTTAATGTTGTAGTTATTACTGCTGCTGGTATGTATTTGCAATGTTTTACGCATGTTGTTTTTCCTCTTTCTTTTTTTTTGCTTTTTTTTTGTTTTTGTTTTTGTTTTTCTTTCTCATTCTTAAGTTCGCCATTATGTTTGTATTTTATTTATATTTTCCTTCTTTATTTTTTTCAATGTGAACAATTTAACTCATGGTATTTATATACTCACTGACAAGAAAATATTTTGTATGTGCAGTTTTTATTAGGGGAGAATTGCATAAGCAATACATACAATACATACATACATACATAGATAAAATGAGCATTCCATAATGTTACATATTTAGTGATGCAGAAGATGTTGCATTTTGTGTTTTTGTCCAACTCCAACTCCAAAAGTTTTTCACTAAAAGTTTCAAAAATACTGATAAACGTTCCCCTTCAATTTCTTTAAATGTTTTTCTCCCCTCATAAAAAGCGTGCGTAAGAAATGAAAGCAAAGAAAACAATTTTCGTATTTTAGAAATTTTACAAAATTTATTGACTTTAAAACTCTTTACCATTTTAAAAATAAGCACACAATAATAACAAAACAACATTCAAAATCAGCACAATATAAATACAAACAAACAAACTTAGTTCATTCACCGTTGCTGCAACTACTTATATGGCATATTTATGCAATTCGAAATGTATTTGTGGATTCCCCCCATCAACGATGCAGCAGCCATCACACAATCATAGCAATCAACATGATTTTGAAGGGTACGCTTTCAAGCAGAAAAATATAAACAAAAAATCGATACGGGTACTTCTGCAACTGGTGAAACTGCCAAACGAAACCCTTTCCCTGAAAATAATATTGAAAATGTTGAAAGTAAAAACTTTCTAAAGACCAGACCATAAATTTGTTACAACTGAACACATGTGAATGCGCAATTCTTTTTGGGCAACTCTTGGTTTTTTTTTTTTTTTTGTTATTTTTTTGTATCTTTGCAAAAGAACAACATAAAATTGCAATTGCTTTAGCATCAGATTTTGGCCGAATATTCGTTAAATGTTTAGGTAAAGTTCACCTAGATAATACCAGATAGATCAGTACATAAGCGAGAAAGTCTTAAATTTTTATAATGTCACATCCAAGTCAATACATGCGTAATTAGTCATTACAATCCTTTAGTCACACCACTGATGTTGTGCATGTTACTTTTATACATGAGTGCCGGGAACTACAGTTTAAAGTCGATTCCGTACGACAGATTTTTTAGAATCTTTTTACGGCAATTTTATTTACTCGTAGAGTTTTTGCCAGAAATCTGCTCAGAAGAAGTCGCCAAAGAAATATTTTTCATATTTCGTTTAGTTCGCTTTGTCTGACCTGAGTTTTGAATCGCGGCCTCAAGGCAGTTAATTTGAAATCTAACATTCGTTAAGTTATCGCCGAGACACCTCTCGAAATGTGTAGGTAAGTAAAGGAAAACAACATCTAAAGTCTGATGAAAACAATCTATCCAAGGAAGGTCATTTAAGTAGCATTGTATGTCGTTCATAAGGGCAAGTTTTTGGCCTTTATAATGAAATAAAAGTTTCATCGAAATCATAGATTTATGCTGGTATATTTGAATATTTTATGATTAGAGAAGTGAATTGAAGTGTTTGCAACTGCTAAACAAGTCATAACTCTATGGCAGCAGCGTATGAGTATTATTATTCGCACAATTTTGTGTGCCACTGTTCACAACTTATTCTAACAACAACAATTGCTTTATTTCCAATTCCTCTTGCGAGAAACAATAAAAATTATTACACAATTGTGCTGTAGATCTTTGCAAAGGAGATCTTCAAACCACGACTGGTTTATTTCACACGCTACGCGTCTTTACACAAGACTGACTGAACTATAAAGTCGGAGTACTTTGCATGATTTGCCTTGCCTTTTATATAGTGACGTAAACAGTCTGATGAATGTTCTCGTAGGTTCGGGTCTTCGCTTCCTCGAGACAATATGTTTACATTCATGTATGTTTTCTTTCTTTTCTGTTTATTGTTAGTGTATCTTGTTTACGATCATCCTTACAGTGTTGTTGTTGCTGTTGTTTACTTGCTTATCTCTCCTTCATAACAGTGATGTTGTTGCTATATTTTTTTGTTTATTTGTTAATAGTGTAGACAAGTCCGTTGTTTTTTGTTTTTGTAGCTTTTCCTTAACATTTCAATGTTAAACGATGTTACACCATTTCCATTTTCTCAACAATATATAATGTGGCTCTCTTAAATACATGACCTCACTATTATTTTAAAACTTCGGTTTTTCATCAAATAGTATTCCTTGGGTCTCAATAATATTACTGTGTATTCAGTATCATTGAAAACTTTAACCGTCAAGGGTTTTGAAAAGTTTGAAAAAGTAAATTATTTTGTGGAAAATCCAAAGAGAGAAAAAAAAAGAAACAAAACTTTCCCTTGTACTCGTGCAGGGGAAAATTAAACACAAATTGATTTAAAGCAAGGAAATCAAAAAAAAAAAAAAAAAGAAAAATTAGAAAATTTTAATGTAAATACCTGGTTTGTTTACAAGTTTGGTTGGCCATTATATGTACGTATTGTAGGTAAGGCAGTATATTTAAATAAAATAAAATACACAATAAAACTTTAATTTGCATTGAAACCACAACATTTTCTTGTTGAGCTTTTGTTAAAAAAAAAGAAAAAAAAATCCTCACAAAAAAATGCCAAGAAAATGCAAAAAAATTCTAAAAAGAAACAAAAGAAAAATGCTTGATTTGTTTAAATATAAAACACAAGCATTGTTGGCTGATGTTGCAGCAATGATTGTTCATTCGTTTAACCTTTAGCCATTGAAAGAAATATAAACTCCCGAAATAACATGCCATGCACCACACAATATACATATGTATTGTTTTTGTATTATTGAGAAGGAGGATAAAGGGGGAAAAAACAATGCCTCTTTAACATGCAAACAAAAAATACAATGACTGTGTGTGTGTGTGTCTGTTACTGTAACTGTGACTGTGACTGTAAGCGACGAATACAAACAAATGATTTGGATGTGGATATGGATGTTACAGAATGGTATTGATACTGATGATGATGATGATGATGTATCAATAGAAACTGAAATTTTTTTCTTTCTCAATTTATCGCTTCACCCGGTGGCATTGTGGTTGAAATGTTTTCATTTTCTTTATATTTGCTTTTGTTATGTACTTTCTTTACTTCACCCTTTACTTTACTTATTCGACATCACAGCGTAACACAAAAACAGTGTATTTCAATCAAAAAATACCAAAAAATTATGCAAAAAAAAAGAAGAGAGAGAGAGAGAGAGAGAGAGAGAAAAAATAAGCAATCAAAAAAGAAGAAGAAGAAAAAAGAAACAAATAAAAGGAAGCATTGTAATACATTTCGAAAATTGTAACTAGAGAAAGAACAACAACAACAACAACAAATAAATAAAATAATATCGCATGCATATAGTTCTACAATTCACAATAATCTAAGGATAGAGTTACAGATCCATCGCATTGTATTGTTCTTGGCTCATAGATTGCATGAACATGGAATACGCATTTCAAAAAGAGAGCGAAAAAGAAAAAACAACATGTTTTAACAGCAACATTCGGTTGCAATTTGAATATACAATATATCCGTAGTTGTGGCAGTAGTTGCAGTATAACAAATCATTTGCAATCAAAATAACAACGAAGTGAATGAAAAACTGGCTAAACTAACGATATCACGCTCTGAGGTGTAACACTTAATGTGACCAACTTTAAATAATATTCACCAGATGCTTACACAGGTGCACCGTTGTAGCATCTTCAAATTATGTTACGGCAATAGGATTGGAGGAGGAAGACATTGTAGAAAACCCCTATAAAGTGCGAGGTAAGGACAATACATCGTATGGTCGCATAGGCAACGTCTTCCAGGGGGAAGAGTCGTTATTAAGGCTGTTTTTTTATTCTGGAACACATTAATGTCCCACAAATTCCAAAAATGTGTTCTGTTGACACTTTCTTAATGTCATATTATCTACGGGGTTCTGGATAATCTCCACTTTGAATAAGTCTGCAGCGCCCTGTCAAAATACTGATTATTTGTAGATGGTTTGGTTTTAACCTCGTCTTAACGTCTAATAAGTCAACACACTACCCACTAGACTAGAGGATAAAACATATCCTAGAGTTAATCCAAACCAATCCTAAATAAGTCTTTCTATTGCAACAATCGATACTCGAGAGCTCGATCAAAGACATCAGCAAGTGAGAGATCAAAAACCTCCATCTTTTTAAGACAAGTGCAAGGTATTGCTAAATGAAGTGAAAGATAGTCTTACAGCTGCTGCAGAAGTCATTTGTGTGAATGTCAAGACCTTTGGTATGCCCCCAAATGGATGGCCATAAGACTTAAGGACAGAAGTGAGCGCATCCTCTTCTTGTCCGGACGTGTCCAACAGTGTGTAGCAATATTGCATGTACCCTTCTGCTGACAACGAGGCTGACCTTCCTCGTACAATGAGTGGATTATATTCATATCTAGGGCCTGTAACATATCGAGAATTGTCTGCTTTTTACCGACCCTGGCCAGCTGATCATTCCGAAATGCATATAGGAGAACAGAAATTTCTCTGAGAAATTCTCGGCATTCATTAAACAAGCACGGATATGTAACTACGTTCGTTATGGTTTTAATCGGAACTTGGCTGTTCCAGTAAATTAAAACATTTTCTGGCTAAATCCACCAACTCAACAAGGGTTCTGGGTTCTGCGTTACACCTCATGCTACTCAAACGAACATCTGCGTATAGTACGCTAACAAGCCATACCATGAACATATTAGACAGACAAATAGCATTGCTACTGAGCCACTTGTTACTTCCCGACAATCTCTTTATAAACATGTTGGAATAAGAAAGGATAGAAGCTTCATATCTTCCGTGTTCCGTTGTTATCAAAATTACGGCTTGACTTCATTGATGAGAGTTGGCCATTTCTTAGAATCTTGGTTGGTTACACTCCATTCAAGAACAGTTTTTAACCGAAAATATCAAGAGAAATATTGTTAAATAAACGTAAAATAGTATATAATAAAAAACAACAGCAACAACAACAACAAAAAATATCAAACTAAACAATCAAATATTCCCACATGTAACAGGAGAGACGTGTAGCAAAAAAAAATTCCAATAAAAACATAAGAGAGGAAAAAAAGGAAAAAGAGAAAATGAAAAATAATGCAACAACGGAAAAAAGGACTTTCCAGTTAAAAAAAGAGAGAAAAGCTCAGTAAGGCGGCATTGATACAAAAACCTTCTGAAATAACAATTAATGAAGTACAGTCGATCAAAGTGGAGTCTAGGATCTGCTAAGTAAGCTACTGAGGTTATCAGGAAGAAAACTGCTGATATAATAAGAATACTACTTGAGTGGAATCTTCAAGACTCAAGAAGCCGTGGCCGGCCAAGGAATACCTAGAGATGTGCGATACTCCAAGATCTAGGGCAGTGTAATCTTACGTGCAACATGCAAAAATAATAGCGGCCTACCAGCTAAAAATGTTTTATGGAAGCCATATGCCAAGAGATGTAAAGGGGAAAAAACTGTCTGAGCGGCTGGTATTAAATTCCAATTAGAAATCTTCTGTAGGTTACCATATAAATATGATTGTGCCCAACACCAAACCCTGCGCTTACCTAGAACTCCTTGTTGTATTTTATTGCAGTGCGATCAGTCCTTGTTGTTCACTCATTTTTTTCTCACGCAGTCCGTTTTACTCTAGTAGACATGATAAATCTCTTAGTCATTAGTAACACTAAGCACATTCTTGGGCGATCTTTAACTCTGTAGCACGCGTTCCAGTGCAAAAAAAGGGAATACCTCACAAATATAAGTGGTAGGACTGAAACTACTGACTGGCATGAATAAACAGAAATATCGAGCGTATTTGACATCTTCAAGATAATTTGAATTGCAAGCGTAGCTTATATGACTGTTGTGTTAAAACGAATGTTTATCTTAACTCCCAGATATGTGTGAAAAGAGTTTTATCGCTTCTAGCAACTGTGCAGCATTTTCTTCTTGTACGAGATATGCCTGTACGAATTGGACCTATTTGGGTCTTTTTAGTAATGGTGCCATATTAATTTAATTTCTTCCGTTTCGAAATAATCATAAGAAAATATTTTTATTTTCCGGACAGCAGAGCTGTAGATAGCTTTCGTAACTTTTATGGGGGACATTAGCACTTCGGTATGCGCCTGTCCATAGATGCTTATCAGTTTCAATGAGCACTTGCCCTGAATCATTGGTTTTTACTTTAGTTAACATCATTTTGTCATCTCCTTTTAATCTCAGGGAATTTTTATTTCTTTTTTAGGCCTTCCCTCTTAAGTTTGGATGTTCAATAGAAATATTTCTAATGCTGTTAACATTAAGCATGTCTCTTCGAAGCATACAGTTTTTTGAACTCTACTTACAATTCTTTTCATATGCGATGTCTATTTCTGCCCCTTTGATTATTGAAAGCAACATGTTTCAGCAATTCTGCATAAAATTTTTTCCTGATAGAGCCTTCGAATGAAGATTTCATCGCTGTATTCTAGTAGTTAGTGTATTGGCTTATTAGACGTGAGGCTATGATTCAAACCCCCGGTCAGACATCCTCAACTAAACGAAATACGACAAAACATTTCTTCGGCGATTTCCTCTCAGCAGATATCTGGTAAAAACTCTCCCAGAGTAAATAAAATTGCCGTGAAAATTGTCTCAAAAATCTGTCGCTTGGAATCGACTTTAAACTGTAGGTCCCTCTACTTATGTATAAAATTAATACAAACAACATCAGTTGTGTGAGAAACAAGGTCGTAATCCTGACTAAAGTATTATAATGACCAATTAGGTATGTATATATGTATGTATACTCGTATTGAATAGAAATAATTCTGGAGAAAGCGACTCCGCAATAGGCTATAGTGATAGGGTGTAAACTGAAGTCAGTGCCATTTTTTTCAATTATTTTTTTCATTTTAAGGCACCATAAAAGTGATTGCGTTTTTATTTTAGTATTTTCATTTTTTTTTTTCCAATTCATTTTCATTTTTTTTTTAATTTTTTTCTTCATGCTTTTATTACAAAAAAAAAAAAAAAAAAATTAAAACCCTCCGATCATCGGAAATGGTATTGAGTGTTTTAGTTGAGTTGCAAATCAATAAAAATTGTTTAGAAATATTTAAATTTTCATATGCTCTATTGTATTGTTGTATGTTGGATGTTGAATGCTGGATGTTGGATGACTGCATCAATTTTAAGTATTTCTGATGATGGCATGGATATGCGCTATCAATTGTCTAACATCCTGTTGTTGTGTTAAATTTAAAATACAAAGAAAAAAGAAAAACAAAACAGAACTACAACAACATCAATTGTTAAAGGAAACAACAGCAGAAT
>QOCX01001890.1:713-26172 GCA_005959815.1 Sarcophaga bullata | reverse complement strand
TTGCCACATAAATGTTAAGGTTTTAAGTAAGTTTTTGGCCCACAACGATAAAATACTTATCGTTCCTTTATTTTTTTTCCATTCTCACTCACAATTATCTTGCAATTGCAGATCAAACAAGTTAATTCCCTTTTGGTAAAAGGACTGAAATTTCAAATATTTAAAGGGTTGATATGATCATAAACGAGAGGTCATTTATGGGTGCAGTAATACAGTTTTTATATTTCTTTACTAATAGTTATAAAGGCTTAGATTAGCTTATTCGCCGTAATCTAGTAGGTACTGTGTTGGCTCATTACACGTAAGGCCACGCTGCAAACCTCAGGTCAGATATCAAAACGAAATATGAAAAAGTATTTCTACGGCGACTTCCTCTCAGCAGATTTCTGGCAAAAACTCTGAAAATAAATAAAATTGCCATAATCTGTCGTTCGGAGTCGACTTTAAACTGTAAGTCCCGCCACTCATGTATAAAATTAACGCCTACAACATAAGTGATGTGAGAAACTAGGTTGTAATCCTGACTGTAGTGTTTTAATGACCAATCATGTATGTCAGTGTAGCTCCCATTGTAATTCCAATAGCTACTTCTCCACTACCAACCACTTGGTTGTCAGTTCTCAATCATTCTTATTATCGGATTTTTTCATTAAATGCTTCCTATCTTTATATTTAAATTAAACAAATTATTTGTGAGGCTTATCTGGATGGAACGCAATGTTAAACGTTAAATTTTCCATGTCTCTGGAGCAATAATCAGGTTAAATTTGACCCATAACATGGATTGTCATCATTGTCTGTGTTTAACTTGAGTTCGCGGATCAGTAGAATTTTGTGTGTGTGTGCAAAAACGAGCGATCAAAAATTCGCCTTGTTGTGGTCTGCGAAATTCCAAGTTCTCGTGAGCGTTACGAAATCGATTCTCCTATATACTCTCATCGACAGCAGTGAAGTTATTGGCAGATATTCGTTTTGTCGGCATAAAAATCTTGTTCGATCGTTGATTGAATCAGAGGGATTGAATTAATCCACCACATTTCGATAGCGTGATTATGGCGACTGTATAATGAGCGAAGCGCTTGATACGAACTACACCTATTTTCATAAAAAAAAAAGTTTATTTGTTATTCAGTGCTATAAACATACGCCCATGGAGATTTAAAAACAAAAGACTGAATAGATAATAAATAATTTGAGAGATGCGCTACATAAATCGGATAAAATTCGATAAAATTCGATAAAATTTAAAAGTTGGGTTGGATGGCTATTGAATTAAGGATTCCAACACGGGTAAAATTCAATCCAATTTAAAAAAATAAAAATCATCGTAAAAAAACGCAAGTCATCGGCAAGAGATGCAAGTCATCGTCTAAAAAATGCATGTAACCGACCAAAAAAGTGCAATCAAAAAAAGCGAGTTTTCGATAAAAAAAATGCAAGTAATCGATACAATGCAAGTCATCGACCAAACAATGCAATTCATTGACAAAAAAAAAGCACTCATCAACAAACAATACAAGTTATCGACCAAAAAATGCAAGTTATCGAACTAAAAAACACAAGCTTTCGGTCAAATAACACGTCATCTTAAAGAAAATAACGCAACGCGACAACAATAGTCCGATTTATATAGAGCAGTTCTTTTGCTCATTTAAAGAAAAATAATTAGCTTCGTCGGCTATATCTCTATGAAAAAATGCTAATATTCGTAGCTAACTTCATGCACATACATACATTGTGGTTCTCTGACAATTGTAGGATCAAGCGGAGTTAATAAGCTATTAACGGTTTGGTTTATTGGGTAGGGCCTATACTATATTTCATATAGCAGGAGTATTTGATTGCACTATTCAAATCGTTTCACAGAATACTCAGAAGAGAAGAACTATGTCACTATCTTTACTCAGCCCTTTTTCAACAGTCAGCAGTTACAAATACAATTTGAATTGAATTTAAATTGACAGAGTCGTTTACAATTGTTTATAACAGTCAGTCAGTCTGTCAGTCAAACACAATTATTCCACAAAAAAAATTGTTAATTTGACGACAATAAAATGAACAAAATATTCAACACTCATTAACAAATTGTCAATAATCATAACTCAGATCATAATCTACCCCTTCATATCCAAACCAATCCATCTCTACAGTCATCTCTGTAGTAAATGCAGCAAGCAGCACACCCATCATAATCCAAATAAATTAACAAACATAGCCGTGAACAAACTTTGCGTGTCATACGATCATAAATTCAAAAATATTTAAAAATGGTAAAAGAGGGCCTATGTGTGTGTGTGCGTATATGAAAACCCTTGACGAAATGTTGCATTGCATTTGCCACACACACATCAAATAGTTGTTATTGTTGTTGTGATAATTGAAATCAAACCGCCACAAATCTAACTTAAACTTCTGATAATACAAGGCAGGCAGGCAGGCATTCAAGGCAAGTTGAAAGTGCGATCAACAATTTGTTCTCGCTGCTAATTATAGTATTAGCGTGTAGGAAACAAAAACAACAACAACATCACCAACATACTCTAAAAAAAGAAGCAAAAAATTGTCATTTAAAGCCGAAATTGAAAATGAAAACAAAAGCCTGGCGTAAGAAAAAATTGCAACAAATTGATGGCGACAATGGTTGTTTGGTGCGGTTGCTTGGCACTATTGTGTGTTGCACTATTGCAGTTATTGTTGCAGGCCGAAATAAAAATGCAAAATAAACGCTCGTATACTAGAATTAAAGACGGCGACAATATTCAGACAAAAAACAAACCAAAAACAAACAAAAATGAAGAAAAAAATTACAGAACTACACTCCTCTAATACAGGGTGTTTTGTGTAATGGAACAAAACAAAAAAGAACAAAAACAAGTTTCTTATTGCTTTGTCTTTCGCAATGTTATTTCGTATCGATTTGGCAACAGATCTCTCTCGGTTTCAAGTACTTTTCTTGTAAATATTGTAGTCTAATCGTTAATCGTTGTTTGATATTCTTGTTTTCCGTTTTGTGTCGCTGCCGTTGTCGTTGTCGTCGTTGTCGTTGTCGTTGTGTTGTTTGTTCAATTCAATGTTGTTGTTGATGTTTCACTAATTGCCTGTATAAATATTCGTATTTTGTGGCAACCAAAACTAACCAAAATCAACATCTTAAGCAATAATTAAATGCCACAGGCACTTACATACGTATATACAACAGCCATGTCTGCCGACAGCAACAACAACAATCGAATTGCATTTAATTAGAATTAAAAGGTGATAATTTTTAAATGCGATTGAACAACATCCAACCACAACACCATGGCACATACATACATACTCATAGTATAAACACGAAACCGTTTAATTCGTCCATTCATTATAGAAGAAAATTGCATGAAGGTGATGGACATGACGGTTACGAAGATTTCTAACATTTCTTACGATACAGAGGAAATACTTTTGTGTCTTCTTCAGCGTCAAGCTAGGGAAACCCATTATCCATTCTAAGTTTAATTTCATACAAGAGCCCATGCAGCACTGTTCACTTTGGACTCCTTTAATAAGATAGGTTATATGGATAGTATGTAGTCTAGTAGGTAGTCAGGTAGCCCCAGGTCAGACATCATCAATCCTGGCTGAAGGGTTGTAATGATCAATTCTGATTGAAGGGTTGTAATGATCAATTATGTATGTACGCATGTAAGTATGTATGAATGTGCCTGAAGATCCCCAACATTATAAAATTTCGGTTTGTACTCAATTCTACTAGCAGGAGTTATAATCTTTAATATTCGGCTAAAAAACTTCTCTGACGCCTACAGGACCCAACGATTGTACTATGAGGGCGGGTCAGTAAGGTCGTTAATTTTTTTTCTAGTTCAACATTCTTTACCTAAAATTTCTTCAGTTTCTTTTTTCATGTCATGGTCATCAAAAGAGATTTCTTTGTATGATGATTTCGGCGTTGCATTCAAATATCGACCTGTGCAGCAAATTTCACTACGTTTGAAAACAAGAAGTAGTCACTCAAGATTGAATAGAAAAATAGAGCGAAAGGGAGAATAATTCATAGCTTAATATATGGATTTACACTGAAAACCGCACGCATGTGTACCCTTCCAATGGATTATCACTCGGGTGGCTGACACACTCAGTTTAGTCTTCTTTGGATCTGATTTATCACAAGGAACTTTCAGTTTTTACTGCTGCTTTGGCCTTTAGCAAACTGTGCATCCACCACGGTTTATGAATCTTACTTGCGAAAACTCTCTCATCACCAAATGATTACTCAAAATTGAGTCCTTTGAGCCATATAAGGTGCTTTTATCTTTCACAATCTCTCGGAATTTTAATCTCCGAACAGCTAACACCATATCATGATTATTTTCAATTGTCTCAGACCTTAATTAGGTCTTAAGAACATTCGGCAACTTCTACTCTTGCGCGGCTACAATGAAATTGTAGCGTTCTTACAATCTCCGCAGTTTGTAGGTGGTGTGTTCACTTACCTGGAACAAAGCGAATTAAAAAATATTTCTTCGGCGACTTCCTCTCAGTATTTCATGGATGGTGGGAGAAGTTCTAAATCCGAGAACTTATTGGCCGCCTCGTTATAACTGCAGTTCAAATTTACGCGTTAATATTTTCCGAACTTGTGATTTTACTCTCATGTTTGAAATTTTATGCTAGAGCTGACAAATATTATCCACATTATCCATAACATGATGATGACAAGTTTAAGTTGTTGAGAACAAGTTTTACTACAACGTGGTAGAAGAACTGCCTCTGTCTCTAACCTCGCTCTCTGGGCTAACTGGATATTATCTGCTGTAATGCTTGATTGCATGTTGCGTAGTCCAAATCCTCGAGTATATGTGAGGGACTCTACGCAAGTCCTCTTCTTTCTGAACAGATTTTGTGTTGGTGAACAGCTGAGATGGG
Source organism: Sarcophaga bullata (assembly GCA_005959815.1). NCBI lineage: Eukaryota > Metazoa > Arthropoda > Insecta > Diptera > Sarcophagidae > Sarcophaga > Sarcophaga bullata. The sequence goes on along the minus strand of QOCX01001890.1, from coordinate 21,249 downwards.
ATGTTTGAATTTAGCCTTGATACTAAATGATTAATAAATATTCTGTCATCAATCAATTATTAACTCACTAGCTTTCTTCAAACTTCTAGGCACTTCAGATATGACTTTTCAGAATGATGGTATCCTTTTTTTCACTTCAGTTTTGGCACGATATGATTGATAATTATTCTGTCACCAATCAGTTAACGAACATATCGTATCAAAGCAAATGATTAATAATTGTTCTGCCATCAATCAGTTCTCAAAAATTTTGTATCAAAGCTAATGATTGATAAATGTTTTGTCATCAATCAGTTATCATATCGTATCAAAGCAAATGATTGAGAAATGTTCTGTCATCAATCAGTTATCAATCATTTCGTAACAAAGCGAATGATTCACAAATGTTGTGTTATCAATCAGCTATCAATCTTTTCATATCAAAGCGAATGATTTCATATCAAAGCGAATGATTGATAAATGTATCAAAGCAGAAATGAAATAAGAATGCCCTTAACCATCTGAACAGTTCACCAAGCCAACACACTATCTACTACGGCGACTTCATCGAAATTATTTTCTAAGGCTTGCATTTCCATTTGTCTGATGGTACCAGGCAATGTTAAAAAGTGCTTATCCATAAAGTCTAGAAGCTTGGTGAAAGCTTGATGACTGTCAATCTAGTGTTGCCATTTTCGAAAAAAACAAAGAAAAAAACAATTTAATTCTTATAAATATTTGTTTACATACCTCAAGCCTATTATATATTTGTTTAAACAAAACAGAACATGATTTCTTATACGACAACTACAAAAAGTGTCATTTATGTCATTCATGGATTCATGTATGCAGTTCGTCTATTCAAATAATCATAAGTTGGCTGTTTTATAATACCGGTTATCAAATATTTCTAACACAACATAAAATTTTATTGATAATCATAGTGTGTTGGCTAGTGGCCGGTGGCTATATGTGGCGATCGCTGATTGTGGGTATAGCAGCAGTGCTGCGTTGTCGTGAAACTATTATTATAACCTGCTTTAAACATTTGCACAATTCTGTTACCAATAATATTCTATTCTGGTATCCTTTTTTTTTGTTTTTTGTTTTTGTGTTTTTCGTTTTTTTTTTACAATCACAATTATTATCATCATTGGCATCATTGGCAACAGAATGCGTTTGTAATAGAAGTACGTGTATGGAGACTTGCGCTTGGTATGGTTCATTCAGCTGGTTTAGTTGTCCAAGAGGTTTCGAGTATAATTTGACAAATGCGTACAATTTGTAGCATCATTTTTCAAAATTCTTGCCTTGGCTAGGCTACAAATACCTGCAAATACTCGTGCATAATACTCGTTTAATAGTTTGTTAGACATCTAATGCTACACAATATTAGAAAAAGAAAAAATAAAAAAAGAACGAGAGTTTGTATCCTTTTTATTACACAAAAAAGAACAAAAACTAGCCTGGTAACATTTTCTTTGTTGCATGCTAAATACTTTACATTGCTTTGTATGTACCACCCTAATATCAATTTAACTTGCTTACCGGTTTCCTTCTTCCTTTTATACCTTTGCTAATGTCTCATTTCCAGCAAGAGTTCGTATTTCTTTTTTCTTCTTCTTTTCTCCTTTTTTTCTGCTCATTTTGTCAAGAAAACATTTGTTAATCGTCTTCGTTTTACAACAAATTAGATTCTATGACCACTGGTCATTACATTACCATATTACCATCACAATCCTAATAGGACACATGTTGAGAGACAAAATGCAAATAAATAGTCTGCGTGTGTACACAGTACACACACATCACACATCCTCAAAAGTGTTTAGAATGAATATTCATTTGTCTGTATTATTATGTCAATGCTGCTAATGTTAGCAGAAGTTGTTACCAAAGAAGCAATTGTCCTTTCACATTCCATGAGAATAAGTCGAATTTGAAGCATCACATCCACAAAGTCAAGTGGCATTTAAGTTTTGGTACAGCAGTAGTTTGAAGGAAGGAGACCATCATTCAAACGAATTGTCTCAAACCTTATCGGCATATATTTACCTGTACACAAGCCATTGGTGAAACATAGGGACTTAAACCTTTCGTCTCAGGGTAATAAATGAATCGATAAGTTGACCCGCTAAGTAGCAGTCACGATACGATGTACCTGACACTTTCTAGGGTGCTTAAAAAGGCAATCTGTTAACCTCATTGCACAAAGCAAGGCTCTTTCCATGGAGTTTTTCCTAGAACTGCATGCAAATTTTATATCTTCATAGAGTTATAGATCCTTATTCCTCGATCCCTGTAACTATCTGAGCAGATACTTAGATATCATCATACCAAATAAGGAGTATACTCTGGCTACTCCTACAAATTCTTTGGAAATATACACTGTTGGCTTGAAATTGGATGGGAAAATGGGGTGTGCAATGATATTTGTATCAAGAATTTGAGCTTTATGATCTCATATAAACTTACGAAACACTGCAGTATCTCTCAAACACCAGTCATGGTGGTTAAATGGCTGTTAAGTAGCAGAATAATTCTCTTATTTGAGTCCCTAGAATTGGGACATACTCGAACTTACATGCCAGAAAGCATACACGTACACACATAGTTGGTCGTTACAGCTCTTTAATCAGGATTACAACCTATTTTCTCATACCACTTATGTTGTGTGTGTTAATTTTATACGTGAATGATGGATCCTACAGTTTAAAGTCGACTCTGGACGACAGATTTTTTTTGAGAAACTTTTCATTGGCAATTTTATTTACTCTTAGCGATTTTGCTGCTGTGAGGAAATCGCCGATATTTAGGAGATCTGTTGAACAGATAGTTTGATCCGATTCTGGTAAGACCAAACAGTTCATTTTTCTATTTCAACTCTACATTTTACTATGTGATCTCTGTCCTAACGCACCATTGCCTAATAGAGAGGCAAGACGTGCCCTTGTGCGACAGGGTGGCGGAGGAGATAGTTTATCACTTCACTGTCTACTTTTTGTAAGGACGCGTGCAATATAACTGGAACCCACATTCTTCACATTCCTGACGGAACTGCCTAAAGTAAGGATAAGTAACACTGTCGGGTATATAAGAGATCCAGTCTCTCTTGAGCTAGAAGACTGTTCCCAATGGTAATAAATAAAGTGTTATAACGTAATGGTACTAATAGATTGGGTCACGTGATTATTTGTGCTGCAAGCTTACTCCACCATAGTTAACACTACAATAGGGAAAATTTCGATTGTCTCAACCTCGTTTAGATTGAGCAGAATTTCTGGGAGAATGTCAATTGCCTTAAACTCGTTTGGTTTGAGAACAGTTTCCTTTCGTCAAGTTCAGCATTCCAAACTACCTCTCTCATTCCGCAAAAAGTTCCTTATACTTACAGTGGCGTGTAAGTTCCTCTTCTGGCAAGTTCATTGCCTTGAAACGTTTTATGAACTGGAATCCAGCAAAGGGTAAGATAGCCTTTATCATGCACGCCTCCCTTCAATTCCTTTGAACGAATACAAACAAAAACCAAGCATATATCGAATCGACCGCCTCTCCATATGAAGTACATTCTCCATTATATGCTGAATGTATTGGATTTTAGTCCTAATAGGTAGTGTATCGACTTATTAGGCGTGAGAGCACGGTTCAAGTTTGAAAAAAATTTATCTCGGGGCACCTTCAAAATGTTCAGTGTCCTATGGTCAAAAGCCTTCTCACCTTTGCGGAGATAATAGATAATCGTCTCACCCTCCCATTTTTTTCATGTGTATACCAATTGTTTGATAATACCTGTTCACCATTATGAGTTTATAAATAAAGTCTATCTCAAAATATTCAGTGTCCTGAGGTCAAATACCACCTCATATAGGAATAGAAACTCCTTTCGCTAAGAAATCTGAAGATTTCCCCCTCTTGATGATAGTTTTAGCATAGCAGATGTCAGTGCTAGATGTCAAAGTCCATATTAATCGAAACGGTTGAACAAATTTGATCAAATTTCTCATTTCCAATGTGAATCAGTGTTGTCACCGATTGGATCGTCTGCAGGAATCAATTACCCACAATGACAAGCTTTAGCCAACAGAAAAAAGGGTTATTCATCACAAAAAATCCAAGCCATGTCCAGTGGAAGGATTAATTACTTATGACTGCCTATGTAAGAAGTGGTCACTGGCTATGGCAACGAGTATGAGTTTAATGGCAGTTTCTAGAACCACTTTGGAGACAATCAAGACGATAGCATTGAAGACACTCAAGATTTTTTTATCTTTTATGCCTACAACTAAGATCTTAAGTGTCCAACATTCTCACAAACTTAATATGCCTGCCTATGACCATGTTAGTTTTGGTAAATTTAATATTGATTGGCCAAATTTATCGTAACTTTAGTTAAATTAATTTATCTTGTCTTTAGCTGGTAAAACAACTGAAGAGGGACAGAAAAAAAATTCCAACGTTTTGTTAAATTAATCCTGATGGCAAATGAGAGGCAATGTTTCAAATGGCATTACCAAGTTGGAATTTCTTAACTTCACTTCAATCGGCAAGATGATACACAACTCAAGCTGTTCACAGAGATTCTTTAAAATTTTTGCAACAGCAAACACACACTCGAATAGTACTGTTAATGCTTGTATCTGCTGCAAGTCAAAACACTGTTGTTCAATCATTAATTAATTGAAAACAATTATAATTTATGATCACATTGTTTTTTGCTACTTTTTTTTAATGTTTTCTTCCTCTTTTTATTTAAAAAAGAAAAGAAGAAAAAGCTCACAAATTCGCCACCCTTTTATACCACAACTGAATTCATGCAATTCGTATTGAATTTTTGTGTTGTTCCTTTAACTGTTCTTCTGCCTGCCTGCCTGCCTGCCTGCCTGCGGAAGTACATGTCAGTCACAATTTCCGCTTAATTTATGCTCAAGATTTTTAATTAATCATTTGCATTCATGTGTTAATTTTTATTTACTACACCTCTTACTTCTCTATCACTTCTGCTATGCTATCATCACTCCTTTTTCTCTCTTTCAATTGTTTCTTAAGTTGTAAAGATTTGTTTTCGTTTTATTTTTTTTTTATTTTTTTTTTTATTGCAAATCCCTTAAATAAAGTCAATTAGTGAAGCAAGGGCTAAATTTCGCATTTCATGCTTATGGTCATTTGACTTGAGTGGAGGTCTTCTCTCTTCTATTTCCATTAAAATGGCCAGCGATGCCTCAGATTATTTGTTTTAATCTAAAATGTTGCATGAAGAATGGTTACAATGGTACCACATGCATGCAATCGGTTTGTGTATGTTTCTGTTCATTTATGATGCGAGTCTAATTGCTTAAAATAACACAGAAAAAAATTAATGCCTTCAATACCAAGGGTTGTAATGAGATTTCTTTATTGGACAGTTTTTCTATTATGGAAATTACACGTTTGTTCCGAAGATAAATGCACATTGTGCTCCTTTTTAGAACCTTTTTTGGAAAACTCCTTCTCAAATATAGTTCAGACACCGTGGTCTACCCTGTAAAGAGTTGGCTTTATTAGACGTTAAGCCTTAGTTTAAACCCCAGGACAGACATTTTCAGCAAAACGAAATATGAAAAAAAATTTTCTCGGCGACTTCCTCTCAGCAGATTTCTGGCAAAAACTCTGAGAGAAAAAAAAATTGCCATGAAAAGTTTCTCAAAAATCTGTCGTTGGTAGTCGAATTTAAACTGTAGACCCCAGCACTTAAAGATAAATTTAACGCACACAACACAAGTGGTGCAAAAACCTAGGGTTGTAATCCTGACTAAAGGGTCTCCATTTTGCCCTCAATGTCTTCTGTTTTCATATCGGAGGCCAAATCCGAATAAAATTCTACAGAAGCAGCCATAAGTGAGCTCTTATGCTCTTTCAGCAATGCAGTCTTTATATCCGCGATTGTTACAAATTTCTTTGCTTTCATTGTTTCTACAGTTTTTAGAAAAGAGCCCTCAAGAGACGACATATGAACACTAAATTGAGTGAGAAATAAAAGGGGGTTAGATTTTGGAAAAAAGGCATAAGCATAGCAATTAAAGTAACCATGTGAGCGGAAGCCATTACAATCGAGAGCTATGCTGAGGCTTTGAGGTTCTTATCTGGGAATTAGAATTTGTCTAATGGTACACATCAACGCCTCTTTAATTGGATGAACAACATAATGAGCCTAATAGAAGAACCTAAGTGACTTGATTATGTGTGCTGACTTCAAATCCGCTGTAAGTATCACTGCAGTTAGGAAATTTCCGATTAGATTAGTCAAGCTACTCTTAGAACCTTGGTGTCGCATCGTAGCAACTCTTTCTTTGGCCCCCAATATAGTGGAAGAAGCTTATCAGTCCTATACATATTATTTATTTAATCACGCTTTCGGTGTACAGAGACTTTTGCTAAAAACAAGAGATCTATTGAACTTTCCACATCTCAATGAATGTGTAATCTGTAACCTTTTACCTTCAGACATTTGCTATCCTATGAATATCCTATGAATATCCTCGGTATGCAAAAGTTGCATGAACACTTCCTACAGAGCAGAAAGCATTCATTTTCTCAATAGATGTCTGATGATTCTCTCTAGACTTCGAAGCTGATTTGCCCGCTTTAAAAACATGTACCATTACTATCAGAGGAATGCATATGTGATTTTATGCCTCCATAATATCCGAAAACTATTTGCCTTTAGTATACTTGTCGCCCAGTTAATTACCAAGAAAACAAGCAGATTCAAAATGCCCACAGTCATGCCGACATAATCAGAAATTGCAGGAAAAATGATTTACGGATTCTCCATCAACATTTTCGCTCTCCTTTGGGAGTTTCATCTTGAGGTTTCCTTTTGCTTAGACTTGAAAAAAGACTGTGCTTTTTTAGCGTCTCATATGTCGGTTTTGTGTGGCTTCTTCGATTATAGGGAAGTGAATTTGCTTCCTAGCATTCAATGCAATTGGGCGCCCCGATGGCTTAGTTGATAGGGTGCTCACGCACTCTGTGGTTTTTTCCAAGTTTCATATGTCTAATTATGTGTGACCTTTTTGACCTTAGGGAACCGAATGTGCTTTAAATTTGAAACACTCCTAGTAATTTAGCATTGAATTCAGTTGGGTGCCCCGATGGCTTAGTTGGTAGGGTGCTCTCTCACTCTATGCTTTTTTCAACGACTCATGCTTATTTGTGCACGACATTTTCGACCGTAAGGAAGCATATTTGCTTTAAATTTGAAACACTGCTGGTAATCTAGCATTGATGCAATTGGGTACCCCGACGGCCTAGTTGGTAGTGTGCTAAATTTCAAGTGACGAGGCCGTGACTTCGATTTTCACCAGAGACTCTGGGCGATTGTGTTTGCCGGACAATATGTGATTACTCACAATAGAAAAAAGAAAGTGAGAATTATTACTAAAAACAAGTGACGAAGAAAAAAACAATTGTCATACACTACTCCCTATTTTCTTTCCCCTATAAACTATCTTGTATCCTGTATTCCAATACAATGCATTGCATGAATAGGGGTCATCCCCTGAGTTTTGATTTCCAAAAAAAATTTTTTTTTTTTGTAATTCCTTTCATATTTTCTCCAAGTGTATGATTTATTTTGATGTCCATCTGTTGAAAAAGACTTCTGCTACTTGTCATTACATTTCGTTTAAATATAATTCATGCAATCGTTTCGTTTCTTTCTTTACTTTACTAGGAAACTCTGCTGTCCGCTCCAATTGTAACTCTTAATTCTGATTGTTTTCTCTTTCCTTTTTTTTTTAATTTTTATTTTTCATTTAAATTTTTATTACTCTTAGTATGATTCCCTTAAGTCGTAGTGCGTAGAGACATTTTTGTTTTGTGTGTAATTGATGCTAGGATTTGTATGAATATGGTTTGGTCAAGACTGGCGACCAACACGACCGGAAGTTTTCATTAAATTACTTGCAATTTAAAAACTTTGGTTGTTTTTCATAACTTTAAAATGAAAATTGTCATTGCAAAAAAAAAAATAAAAGAAAAAGAGGAGGAAATGGATTTATTAAACGATGAAGTTAGGACCGAGAGGAATATACTGCTGTAAGCCCTACTTTTTTCGACGATCTTTTTGAATTGTTTTTTTTTTTTAATTTTTATTTTTCATTTATTTTAATAGGCATTCATTTCTGTGTTTCCCAAAAGTTCATTAGTGTTAATGAATTGTTGTAAAATAAAGAAAGAAAAAGAAAATGTTTAAAGTTTTTAAAAGCTTTTTCGCTACGTTTCATTTTAAAGCAAAAGAAAATTCTGCTATAAACGCAGCATTTAAGCGATTTTTAATAACTTAGCCAGCGTCTCTCTCTCTCTCTATGACCATCATCTGCATTTCTACACACTTTTCTTTTAAGGTATTTTGTATTCTTTTTTCTTTCCTCTTTAACTGTTCTTATTTTGTATTTCTTTCTTTCTTTTCTTTCTTTTCTTTTTTTTTTTTTGGAACCGTCTTTAAAGAATTTTTACGAGTCTATATTTTTATGATCTTTTTACACCTCAAAATGCCGACATTCGACAATTGCGTTGAAAATCTTTAAATGAAGTTTCATGACTTACAAAAACCTTTTTTTGTTTTTTACCTTTTTTCTCTTTCCTCTTTTTTAAGTACTTATTTCGCAGTTTATGTGTTTTTTAAATTGTTCATGTAATTCGAGATGAGGGGCCACCTCTATTTGCACTTGGCGGTGTAATTAGTTCAAGCAAACCAAAAATTGAAAAACCTATCATGCACACACATTCTAAGATCGATTGGCAGTCTTTCTAATAAGCATAACTTATGCATAATTTTTGGCTAACATTTCTCAATCATCCTAAATTTTAATTTTAGAGACCAACTCTTAGGGGATGACTCCTATTCATGCAGTATATTGTGTTTAAATACAGACAAGATAGTTTATAGAAGAAAGAAAGAAAGAGAAAGTAGTGTGCGACAGTTTTTTTGGATGCCCCGCTGATCTAATTGGTTGTGAGCTAAACTTCAAGTGCCTAGGCCGTGGATTCGATTCCCATAAGTGACTTGGGGTGCTTGTGATTGTCTGATTTTTTATCCGACATTATATATGATTACTTAGAATAGAAATGCCCTGTAAAGCTGTGGATTGATTTTATCAAAATCATATTTGCTTCAGGTTTTCAAGGGCAGAAGAAGTGCAAGTGAATACTTCCACTTCATTACAGCTTCTGCAGAAATTATTGTGGATAATTTCCAGGCCCCAGGGCCCCTGTATACCCAAAGCCAAGTTTTAATTGCCACAAGATTTCTAAAATATATTCTGATTAGGTTCAAAGCAAATTTTGTCCTGCATGTACCCAAATTTATCTGATTTCTATACAAGTGAGAACATTATGCCATCTTTTCTCTGGAACTGAGTTAAGCTTATCTCTCAGTAGCCTTTGCAAGTGCTTCAGTTCCTTTAATGTGGCCTGTGTTCAAATCAAATTTTGCTAGTTTTGAATTTATATGTGGTGTCAATGTCAGTAAATGTGCATATATCTCCGGGATCTTTAGCTTGTCCTGGTATCATACTTATACCATGCTTGTAGCGCTCAGTTAGAGTACCAAAATCATTTTTTTTTTTCACCAATACTGAGCGATTTTGTATTCGCTTCTGAGCAGTACTAGATCTGTTTTGTTGGGCTTAAAACCCAGACACATTCATTCACCATTTCGTCAGTCAGTCTCAGCGCAGATTCTTTTTTTCCCAATTGGTAGCTTATTAATGCCTTGTTAACTCCCCAACAGTTTTGTGAATTGGGGGCCTATTTAAAGCATTGATAGGCCGAACATGACGATTCCAAATTAGGAAGCTCCAGCACATCCGCACAACAGTCCCAAAGTGTCCTTGTCGATTTTTTAGCGAAATATGTTAACAGAAAGCTAAGACCAATGCTATCCTCTATTCATTATTAAGCAAATGTTTTCCAATATTTTGTTTCGAATCTGCTTAAATATATCAGGTCAGAAGGCAGGCGCTTTACATAAAGGAACGGTCGAGACTGTAAACAGTAAGTAAAGTTGATCAAATATTGTGTTTGAAATCAGTGGAGGTCGAGAAGATAGCATATGCAAATGATGAATCTCTGGAACTCAGTAGCACTTATGCAACGAATAAAAATGTGGACAGGGTAAGCACAAGTAAATGGCGAATCGTTGAGTAACCATTAGATAAGTAACTGCTTGCATTGGAACCGCAGTTAGATTGCAATTTTTTCGAATATTTTTCTGAATTTAGGTCTGCACGCCGCATCTCATCTGCAACATAAAAAATTTTCATTGCCAGGTACTGATAACCAGGATTTGCTAAAAGTTTCAGAAATGATGGCACATCATGGAAAAATAAATACGGTATGGGAAAGAAAAACCCAAGGTGAAAAAGAGCACACCATAATCCATTTTTTGTTTCTTTTTTATTCCCTCAACGAAGCATCTCCAGCTCCTTATTGTTCTTTGCTTTGTTTCAGTTTCATAAAACAAGTTTTTACCACCAAATCCTAGAATATTAGGCCCACTAAATACCACTAGCTAGTTTGAATGTCCCTTGCAAAAAGCTTTACGTTGTTGTATTGGAAGGTGTGATGAGGCACTAAACGCTGCTTAATCTTTCCATGATTTCCATATACGTTGTTAATGTTAACCTCTCTGGAGGTTCAAGGTTGCTGATTTGGAGTGAAATTAATGCCTCTTAATTATTGAAATTCTTTGCCTTCATCTGATTTTGATCCAGAATTTCTTGAGTTTGTGGTGAGACTTTCTCAAGAATAAACTGTCGTGGGTTAACAGATTTCGAAATTGTTGGAAATGCATTCTAACGTTTGTTTTGTGTGGGTGCTATTATGTAAAAGGTAGTTAGGATTTGTTCAAAAACTCCCAATGGATTAATCAGGATCAACGTTCTTCATTATACCGGCATAAGGAGCATAAGGATTTCAATTCAGCCTAGAAAAACCTAGATCTACTTATTTTAGTACCTAATTTAGATTAGGTTCAGCCGGGTTTTTTTTTTCAGGGAAGTTTTTCCTACTGCCAAGACAAAAAAAGCCATGTAAGATCGGGGATTTGATTGTGGCACTCACAAAACCGAAGAAGAAAAAGCGTTGACGCAAGCGTATCAATCATGAATGGGTATTACGTTTAAGTCTATATGAGCATTGGGAGTTTATCTGTAGACACTTGGTATCAATTTCAGTATATTATTCAGCTCTTTAGAATCTAGTTGAAAGGAGGAGAAGGCAGATGCTTTGCATTAAAGTTCCATACAAATGCAGATACCTTTTTAATATTGTGGCCCAAGTGTTTCATAAACTGTAGCACTCATCTCTTTGTCTGACTCTACCGTATCTAAGTTTATTGTTTGGTTTTCACATGAGACTTTTTGTCAGCATTCGCGTTGTTATTGCATTTGTTGTTTTGTTTTTAGCAACAAAAGTCTGATCTTTATTTTCTTATATTTTCTTACAGCATCACTGTTACAAACTCAGCCTCTATTTTTTGTTTTCTATTTTTTTTTTTTTTGTTTTGAGAAAAAATTTTTTGTTCAAAACGATGTCACTCCTTAATGTGGCAATTATCACCACAATTATGTGTTTAGATAAACTGTTGTTGTGTTGTTGTGTTGTTGCACATAAACTCGCAAGTTGCTAGTGCTATTGCTATTGCTGTTGTATGTTGTTGTTGCTGTTGTTGTATGTTTTGCCCTTTTAATTTAATTTAATTTTGGTTTAGTTTCGTCTTTTGGAATACACAGCGTATGTAGTGTTGCCTGGTTGGTTGGGATGTTTTTTTTTTTTGTTGGTTGTTGTTTGTTGTTGTTTGTTTCTGAAAAAGTTAAATGACCCAAAAACACAGTAAAACGATACAAACAATTAACAATTGACTTCATATATACATACTTAACCGTACGTACTTACTTACTTACTTACACAAAAAGATGTCACTGTTTTGTCGTAAAAATGTGTTCATAAACAAACTTTTTTTTCCTTTTGTTGTCTGTCCAACCCCATGTTTTTCTGAATTTTATTCGCAACAAACCTGGTGATGTGTTTTTGTCCTCAATAATCGTGAGTTGTTGTTTAAAAATTGCTGTCAATTTCTTTTCATACACATTTACGTTTTGGCAAATAGATAGGAGGATATGATNGAGAGAAAGAGAGAGAGAGAGAGAGAGAGAGAGAGAGAGAGAGAGAGAGAGAGATAGAGAGAGTAGGATTAAAGGCTTTTTTAATTAGTTTTTAATTTTATTATTACTCTGGTGAATTGGGTTTTTGGCTAATAAAATCGAGTATTTTGGAACTTAAGTTTTTAAAATGTCAAGCCATAAAAAAGGTGTTAATTTCCACATATAGCAGCCTATCACTAATTTGAGTTTGACAAACGAACAACAGTTTTGAAAGGTCAGCATATTGGTAGTCGTCGCTGGTGTAAAAAGTTATGTTGATTTGAAAATTAATGAAATATTTGAAGAAAGACTTGGTTATTCTCGTATTCCTGATGAATATTCTGTTTGAAGTCTTCATGAGTTTAAGTCATATACAAATGACATTCAAAAACTCTATCAAAATAAGTCGGTAACGATTAAATCGGGTCATCCTACAACTTTTACTGGAATCCAAGTGTTCTCTATTTCAATTTATCCAGTTGAGTCGTAAAACATAGCTCTGTAGCACTTGTTGTTCACAGTAGTGTATTAGTACGTCGTGTTTTCAAGGTGTTGAAGTCGCCGTAGTCTAGTAGGTAGTGTGTTGGCTTATTAGACGAAAGGCCAGGGTTTGAATCCCCGGTCAGACATCAAAAACGAAATATGAAAAAAATATTTCTTCGGCGACTTTCTGTCAGCAGATTTCTAGCAAAAACTCTGAGAGTAAATAAAATTGCCATGAAAAGTTTCTCAAAAAAAAAAATCTGTCGTTCGGAGTCGACTTTAAACTGTAGGTCCCGCCACTCATGTATAAAATTAGCACACACAACATAAGTGGTGTGAGAAGCTAGGCCGTAATCCTGACTGAAGGGTTATAATGGCCAATTATGTATGTATGTATGTTTTCAAGGTCTGATTAGGATAACGTTATTGTGAGAAATTGCGAATATCCCACTATCAAGGATTCTAAAATAGGTTTCCTTACGGCCGAGCTGCAAGTCATCAATTAACAAATGCAACTCATCGAAAAAAAATGTCAGCCATCGACCAAAAAACATGCAAAAAAATACCAGCCACTCATGCAAAAATGCAAATAATCGACCAAAAAAAATGTAAGTTATCAGCCAAAAAAATGCATGTAATCGACTAAAAAAAATTAAAGTTATCAGCCAAAAAAGTGCAAGTCATCGGAAAAAAAAAATACAAATCATCGACCATAAAAATGAAAGACTAAAATGTGCAAATCATGAACCCAAAAAATGCAAGTTATCGACACAAGAAATGGTAGCGAAATGACTACATTGCGTCAATTTTGCCCGTTTTATATAGAAAATTTTTTGTTGCTCATTTAAAGAGCACAATTAGCTTCGTCGCCTATATCCTTGGTCTCAAATAACGCCCTACAGTAAGGAAACCTGTTTGTATTTCAATTTTCAAAATAATTTTACGTATTACCACAGAAGCTCTGGTCTTCTGTTGAACGCTTAACATATTGTTCCGTTAACGTTGGCTCTGTTAAAAATTGTGGTTTTTGTCTTTGCTAGCTAAATTCGAATTTATCTTCACATACATCATTTTAGGCGAAAGATGTTTAACAGCTGACAGTCCAACCAGATTGACTCTTTGCCCAGCCACCAAATTCTTGGAGAAGAGGTGATTCTCGTAAAGTGGGTCGTCTTATATTCCTTGTGGCTTGATAGAGATTATCATTTATTTTATCTGATGGTTCCTAATCACCAACTGATCCTTTAGGATACTCAATGCAAATTTTTTTTTTTTTGAAATGCAGTTTCTAAGTGGAACTGTTGCCATTCCCTTCTTCTGTCTGATTAAGCAGACAAGCAAAGGTCAAAAGGCCAGGGAGTTATTAACCCATTCACGTATCATCAACTGATCCTTAATGAAAGACTACGTTATTAAATTCCAGGCAGCCTTTAGTATTTTTTCCTAAGTGGAATCGTTTTTAATCTCTTCTAATGTCTGATTAGATCGCTAACTTTCGAATTTTGTTTTATTAAATTGTGTATTCGGAGTTCTGATCTTTTGGAAGTCACCACTACAACAGTGTTAAACACATTAGTAAAGCTGGTTTGTAGAGCGAATAGTTGCGGAGTTGTTGACCCATTTTCGTACCAGTCTTAGCTCCCTATCTCTAAGGTTAGCAGATTATGTTCGCATGCAAAATGTATGTACCCTGTAAACCTTTCTTTGTTTTGATATTTTCAAAAGTACTTTTTTGAATTGTGCTCCTTTTTTTGGTACACTGACTTTTTGCCAGAAAATTCAAAATTAAAAATGTCGCTGCCGGAGAAGCAGGTTCAACGCTTGTCTATTGAAATATTAATTGGAGTTTATAATGAAAAATATTTTTTTATTTCAATTGTATCGTATGTATGTAACTAAACTGTAAATATTAATTAATAAAGTCGACAACAACAACAACAAATTTAAACCAGTAAAATAATTATTGCATTGCATACATACAAACCTACATACATATATACATGCATAGAAAAAACATACAAAATATACAATATATTGTAAGCTGACCAATTGGAAATAAATATCGTTTCAAAAAACAATAACAAATACAAATACATGTACATACATGTACAGGCCACATATTAATTAAATAAATAAAGTAACCAATATAAACAACCCTTTACAGACCTCATTCAATATACTCAAATACCAAACAATATAAACAGGCATTTACATGCATTATTACTGCTACTACTACTACTACTACTACATACACTCCCATGGACATATACACCCATACTAATATAAAATGTTATAAATCTAAGCACTACAGTAGGAGAAAAAATGAACAAAAAATAAACCAAATATTGTCAGTAGTAATACTACTCATATGGTGCAGATGATGATGATGGTCAGTTAAATAGTAAAAAACAAACCCACTTGGAAAAATATACAACATCACAACAACAACAACAACAACTCTAATATAACCACCTTTTTATTAAATTACAACGAGTGGCAATTGTAATATCAAATCAAACTCAATGCTCACTCTCTCTCTATCGCTCTTTTGTTTTTCTTATCTCTTGTCACAAATCACTCAATTGTTGACTTTATCAACACACTTTAACTCACTCACACACTCACTCAATATTTAATATCTCAAATGACAACCACTGCTGATAAGGTTTTCTTCTCTGATACGAACCTAAAGCAGAAATTGAACGACGAAAGAAATTTAAGCCCGTCCTTGTTTATTTCTATCTCTCCACACACACACACACACACACACACACATATATGGTAATCTTGTTTGTGTATATGTAAGCATGCAATTTATCTCATTTATAGCCTGAGTTTATTTTTATATTGTATTGAAATAATCTTTTTTGTACTGTTATAATACAAGTAATATGGTGTTGCCATATGAACTGGATTATATACCTGAAATTGCCGTAGTTCTAGTAATAGTAATGAGAGGTGATGGTTCAAAACTCAGAGCAAACATCTGGATTAATTAATTCCTTTTATTTGTTGTGATAAGAACAATCCATAGGTTTAAAATGTGTCGTAGATTCTGCAGCCAGTTTTAGCATGCATACGCGACTACAGTTTTCTGAGTTAAGACGGCGGGCTTTTTCTGTTATATGCAGTAAACTTTTATTGAAAGCACGAAGTATGCCGCTGACCAATTTGTACGCTTGCTTTTGCATGTAGCATAGAAGCAACACGGCTGCTTAATTCCACAAAATGTGTGTATAGCAAGTCCGATGATATTCTGTCATTAAAATGAGGAATCATCTGCCGCCAGCAGGCTATTTCGTCCGCTATCTGAATATTGAACTACTAAAGTACTACTCATACTCCTTAAATCACATATGAACTTGGATGTAACGCTATTTCCCATGGTTAGCTGGTACAAGTTGCACAAAGAGCGCCATAAATGCTCGTTTGGCGACATGACTCTGAGATAGTACTGTAGTAACACTGTAGTTCTTCGTTCTTTTTAACCAGTCTTGTTACAAAACATGTTGCTAGTCATGCCCAACGGAGGTTTAAAGGGGAAACTGCCAGGCACTTGATCTGACAAATCAACATGATCTCGATGTGTTCGACGTATTTTACATTATTGTAACCATAGTCTCTATGGTTCTGGTCTTCGCTAACATATGAAATGGATTTATAGGACTTCAGAGCTTATTATTCCGCTGATCAGGTAATATTTTTTGCTCTGGTTATATCACCGAGAGCGAATTTTCTGTTCTTCTCGTTCTGAAAGTCCAAGTAATGACTGATTTGTTCCTCCACGACATTTTCCTACAAGTCTTCTGTATATCATTATGGCATACTTGGTCCTCCTTTAACTTCTCTGTATTTCATATCAATTTAGGTAATTGTGGCGTTTAAGAAATTGGGATAAATACACTTAGTTCATATACGGTCCATACTGATATCACATCAGCTTACCATTCCGTTTTCTTATCAGACATTTCGCCTCCATTGTCTGTGATGTCACTTCACCCTTTTATTTAAAGGGTTAACTCCCAACACAATTTAGTAAAAATTGAGTAGCTCTTCAAAATTTTCTTGTTTTTATAAGACCAACACTCAGGGGATGGCCCCTTCTCATACAGTGAATTGCGTTTGAATTAGGAAAATAGGTTACGGGAATCAAGACAGAGGGAGTAGTGTTTGTGGACATGCGATTTTGTGCAGAAAAGGCCTTTGTAGGTAAAGATCGAATTTTGTCTGTAACGCAATGTACAATCCACTGGCAATCGACCATATACGGATGTACCCTACGAGAAAGACGACTACTACGTAGTAATACAGGATTTTCAAGAGAAAGTTTTGTTTTTCGATCGAGCAAAGTACGTAGTAGTAGCAATAGAACATTGAAATACTGGCCATACCATTATTAATGAGCACCTTCGCCTTCTCCTGTACGCAGTCCCCTTGCTGATAGGACTATGTCATGCCCATAGGCTTAGCTATCACAGATCGATTTCTGCAAGCGAAAGCCTAAATAATAAAAGAAATTTATTGAAACGAACAATTTTATGATAAAAATCTAACATTTTAATAAGAGTTCAAAATTTTCTGTTTTTCTACCTTAAAGGTCTGGCAACTCTATTATTTTCTGCACTAACATTAGTTGTGCAATTGTTGTTGACTTTTGTTAAATGTTTTCCTATTGTAAGGAGAGTTGAGTAGTAGTATTGCTCCAGCTAATACTGTTACTGCTCTCTTAATTTATATTTTATTGGCATTTGCTTTTGTTCGTTTTTTAAACGAATGCGCGCAATTGTTAAGCTTAATTTCTCTCTTTCGCACTAACACATGCATAACATGCCAGTACCTAATATTTCTCTTCAGTACACACTGAGAATAAGATAAGATTTACCGGTCTGGACAGGAGAGCGAGCTCCTCTTGACAAAACGAAAAAAAAAAATTATTTTCCTTTAAAACTAAGCAAACGATAATCATATCCAACCAACTCTGCCATTGTGTATGGCAATTGCTTTTGTGTGCCCTCTCATCAAAACATGTAAAATACCACTACATTCACATGCCACAAACAACAGCGCACAACACAACACAAGACACGACCACAATAGCAAGTCAGCCGGCTGGCTGTGTGCGAAGCAACCAACAAACAAAAAATCCCCAATTGTGTCGTTTTTTACGTTCATGTGTACGACCCGCAATATCGGTTAGCTAGACGTGCGCCCGCTACTCATTTTCAGTCCGGTTTTGAATTTGTCGTTGAGCGCAACCTGAATGGTACGAAGAAGACAAAGAACCAAAACGAAATAAAACAGAAACACAGTATAAAAATACATTTTTCGTGGACTTGCAGAAACGCTGTTTTCTTAAGGCTCCTCTTCTATTCTGTATTCGCCAATTGTCACACAGTGCGCGCTGCTGTCTGTCAATGCTAATAACGTAGTGAAAATAAAACGCAACGTAACGTTATTTTCTTAAAAAAAAAAAACTTAACTTTACTCGAATGTTGTTGTATTTTACGTAAATTTTGTTATTTGTTGTTGTTATACTTCATTGGCTGGATAATATTTGTTGCATTGCCTCTCTATCCATGCAGTGCAGTTCGCCGGCGGTAATTGTTGTTTCCAAGTTCGGCCCGATATTTGTTTTGTAAAATTCGATGAAAAAAATTTAAAAAAAAGATTGAAAATATGCATAAATTTTGGAAAATAATGAATAATAAATAAAGAATTGAAAATATTATGTTAAATGTGTGTGTGTGTATTTATGCATAAATAATTAGAAAATATTGAAAAGCAAAGAAAGTTTTTTTTTCTAAAAACAAAAGTGTTGACCAAATAAAACAAAACAAAGGTTTTAAGTTGAGCGACTCGATTAAAAATAAAATTTATTTTGCAATTACGTAGTAATTTTTGTAAAAAGCAAGTAAGAATAACACGATTTAATTTATTTTCAACATTTTATTTTTATTCGGATTTATTTTAAGATTTTATTTTTGAAAGAGTTTTTTTAAATGAAAGGAAGAAGTTCGTAAATCGTAAATATTCCAATAATTTACAATTAAGTAACAGTCTGGGTAATTTAAATAATCCCCACTATTGGAACAACTGGGAACCTATTATTCAATTATTCGTAAACCGTCTTAATTCCATTGCAATATCATGTAAGTGTCATGAGCAGTGCTCACAACGCTTGACCATAAAACTGAACAATTAAGTTTCGAATCCCTTTAAAGGCGAAAAATTTTTGATCACTTTATTCGTATTTTATTAAGAGAATAGTCACCATAGTAGTACGTAATGTGTTAGCTTATTAGACGTAAGGCCTCGATTCAAACCCACAGGTCAGACAACTCAAAACCAAAAAATAAACATGAAAAAAAATATTTCTATCGGCGACCTTTCTCTCCAACTGAGAGCAAATGAAATTTCCGGGAATTGTTTTTCAAGAATCTCGGTCATTCGGAATCAACTTTAAACTGTAGGCCCATCCGCTCATGTATAAAATTAACACATACAATATGGGTGATGTGCGAAGCTAAGTTGTAAACCTGACTAAAGGTTTGTAAAAACTAATTAAGTAAATGAGAGAAAGGCTTCAATCTCCCTCTATATGCACTATATAGATAGCATCTGAGCATCTAAAGAGAATATCATAGAAAACTAAGGCAGCACCACATTTAGGGAAACACTGAGAATAATTTTTCAGCATTACACTAAAAACGATAATTTAATACATTTTTAAAGAGGATGTCATATCTAGAGAATTAAAGTATGCAACCCCCTATCATCCTAGGATCTCCTATAGTAGACCAACCAGCTATTTAACATATTTTGATCAAAAGATTTTCATTTTTTAACACGAAAACATTGCTTGCAGTCTCGGAAACCCATGCTAGTTGCCAAATAAATAATGAATGTTGTTTGGAAAAAACTCCAGACTTCGTTTTTGCTAAAAACACAGTTACACCAGGCACTAAAGGTTTCTAAATTTTATTTTCTTGCTTTAGACTAAAAATGGTCCATTTCTCTAAGGACGAGCTCTTTAGACATGTGGAGTAGGGTTCAACTGAAAAAAAAAATACATTCCATTAGGTGTACTTGATCCTGTATTAACGATTTTACAGTTCTAGTGAAATGTTTTCGATCAATTACCTTGGTTTAATACTTTATTCTCGCCAACTTAGGTCAAATGTATCTGAATCTACGGATTTGCACCACTGCCAACCGAGCAAAAGCATGTTTATATAACATATATTTTAAAATACCAGATTGTTTATATTGTCGAGTTGTTAACACTGCTAAGTTATTGCAGCTCTTAATGGGTTATCTTTCTTCCAACACCACCAATCATATAACCTAGTGTGCAGTCAATCGGGAAGAGTTATGATTTTTGATCATGATTTTCTTCTTGTATTTCTATTTCCCATGGATATAGTGCTCTCATGATTTCTCAAAATCAGCTTCAAAAATATTTCCACTTTGTTGCCAACCCTTCACATACATACATACATACATACATCCATACATACTTAATTGGCCATTGCAACCCTTAAATTTGGATTACGACCTAGCTTCCCAAACCACTTATGTTGTGTGTGTTAATTTTATCCATGCAGGTCCCAGTTTGAAGTCGACTCCGAACAACAGATTTGTAAGAACCTTTTCCATGGCAATTTCTATTTACTCCCAGAGTTTCTACCAGAAATATTTTTTCATATTTCGTTTTGCTGGAGACCTGGAGTTTGAACCGTGTCCGTCTTCACGTCTAATAAGACAACACACTTCCTACTAGGCCACGGCAACTACAGTCCTTCTGTGATTCTGTAATTCAACCAATCAAATTTTGATGCATTGATTTAATTGACATCCAAATCTGTCCGTTCTTTTAATTCACACAACCT
>QOCX01001889.1:979-17626 GCA_005959815.1 Sarcophaga bullata | reverse complement strand
AAGCGTATTAAACATTACCAAATTCGTATTTGACCTATGGCCACAGCAGCTGAGCATATTAATTTGCTGCACTCTTGTAAGTGTGCAAATATTGTGAACAGTGTTGCCATCGTTTTAAAAAGTGGAACCAAATTGTAGAAAATTTTCTCATTATTTTACTAACTTTAGAGTTATTACAACCCTTCAGTCAGGATTACAATCTAGCTTCTCACATCACTTATGTTGTGTGTGTTTATTTTGTACATGAATGGCGGGACCTACAGTTTAAAGTCGACGCCTACCGACAGATTTTTGAGAATTTTTTCATGGCAATATTATTTACTTCCAGAGTTTTTTCCAGAAATCTTCTGCCAGGAAGTTAGTAAAAGTTAGTTTATGTTTAGTGGCATAGACGACTTAGACACAGCTACATAGGGTTCTATTACAGGTTATATGTTAATACCAATGTTCCTATTGCGCAATATGCCTGTAGTTCCCGACTGGAACTAGTTGCCAACCATCCTAGCAATCTTATGAAGGTATGGATTTCAATCAAATCCCTAATGAACGGACAATACAGTAGGAAATATTAATTATCTAAACATCTTCTGCACTTTTATAACTTCCCCCTCTTTGGGGTCAATGCTTAACGGCCAAATATTGTTTTTAGCACGATTTAACTGATATCCCGTCCTCTTTATTTGTCCAACTGTAGTAATTTTCTCATGTTACACTTGCAAATGTCAGAAATCTGTGTGAGATCGTAAGTTCTATGACTCTCAAGAGACGTATGTTAACTCACATCCGAGTTGGTTGGAATTGGTTATTGAACTAGCAAACGCTTCAGTTGTGTCTTTATCTGCTATGTTCGCATCTCTGCGACGTTAAAAGTTTAATATCTTGCTATCTTCTCCATGACGCCATTGTGTTCAGGGACAAACTGCAATGTAGAGTGCGCACTCTGGCTCAATAAATTTGTAAATCCCTGTGAACTATAAATTAATACTGATTTTGTTTTATTGGGGCCTGAATTATGTTATCGGAATTGATTATTTAAGAGATAATCTGATACGAGAAAATTCCACATTCGGAATTGTTGTGTTGTGTTGATGCGATGGTGAACACTTGGATGATGGTTTTAGAAAGTTGTTGTTTATTGTTATTACGGTCTACATGCATAACTTTAAGCATGAGGTACAAGGAGTCACTTAAAGCATAACTTTACGCAATTAGTTAGAAGGCCGTGGAGAGAAGGTCGCCGAAAAAAAATTTATTTCATGACCGTTTTTCATTTTTTTTTTTAATTCGAAGTTCTTGTCTAGATATTCAACACACTATCCACCACACTCGGCCACCCAAGACAATATGTGTCCATTATTTTTATTATACAATAGTAATCGAAAGCAGATTCTTATATTCTTATATTATGTAGTTATAGAGGGGCAGATCATAATTAATTGGTTTGTACAGCTATTTAGTCAGAATTACAACCTAGCTTCTCACACGGCCCAAGTTGTGTCTGGAAATTTTATCCATGGCTCGACCTGTTCTTTAAAGTCATCCCGAGCGACAGACTTTTAAGAAACTTTTCATGGAAAAAGAAAGTTTGTGTGTTATCACAGTGAGCTAAGCTGTTTTTAAGCATCCACGACTGTGAGAGTCTTGAGACCGCCTTTAAAATATTGGTTCTGAGTGTATGTGCTGCCTCAACTGAGTGGAACTCGTCGAAAGAAATATTTCTTTAATATTTTATTTCTTTTGTTTAAATGCCTGAGCTGGTGCTTGAACCACGGGCTGTGGTTTAATAAGCCAGCTAGCACTACGTACTAGACTTCGGCAAAATCAAAAGTAGGCAGTAAGTCAACGGTATTTATGATTTTTTGTAAGATTAGCTTCTTGTTTGGCAAGGATATCTGCAGATAGCTATTTCACAATAATAATGCCTCTATTAACACCCACTTTTGTGGAGCACTTGTTATTTTCCTTTATTCCCATTCCATCATGTGGTGTTGCCATCGTGTATGTCAATTAATATTTTCCTGTAGTTTGTTTGTTTTTTTTTTTCTTTCTATTGTCCACGTACGTCTGTTAAAGAACAATTTAATTTTTTTATTTTTTCTTTTTCTTTTTTGTAATTTAAATTATGTTAACATATTAACAATAAAATAAATTTTGAAATTATTTTGCAAAAAACTTTAAATATGGTATTCAGCTGCCATCGAAATATGTTGAGTCATTTTATGTCATGTTGTCTTTTATGATCTTTATATGGCTGTGGTTTACGTTTTGGCTGCTGTACAATACAAGAGAATTTTGAAGTCTTAAACTTTTTTTTGTTTAAATATTGAAAAAGCAAAAACCAAACCAACTTTTAATTTAATTTACAAAAAGAAAAAAAACCTCATATTCTTTTTTTTTCATTCATTTTATAGGTATGTAAATAAGAAACATTCAAGCAGTGAACAACGTGATTTATATTTTGGGTTCAAGGTAAAATATCTCTCAGAATTTATGATTTTTTTTCAAATATTTCTGTAGCAAATGGTTAAATAAACTTTTTTCTCAAATTTCAAATATTTATTGTTTAAACAAATGAATTTAGTTCGGCTATTTGGCATAGAATCTGCATTCATATCGCGAGACAATATCGATAAAAAAATATTCAAAATACAGTGGAGAGCCATGCTAACAAGGTTACATATTCCATTAACGTGGAATCATGTTAGTTTTCTGTAAAAGCTGCATATGACAACCACTTTTTAATACAAAGTTTTTAAGTGCGTGTTAGGAATGGTCCCTACCTAGCAACTGGAAATTTCCAAGTTCACACTTAGGGTTCCCGGATGTAGAAAATCAGATTGCTTACATTAAGGAGTTTAATATCACAATATTTCACAGCACTTCTTGTAAAAGTTTAATCGAATGCACGAAAAATGCTTCATTAATTCCATTTAGGAAAAGGGAAATTTGGTCACTCTCATGACCAACGAAATGTGCAGCAAGCTTTGTAATTTTGGCGATTGCTCCTAAACGCCGACTGAAGTGAAATATTGGAAGTGAATGGAGCAACGTGGAGACTACACACTCTTACTTTCACTTACTCATGCTATTAAGGAACTGACCGTTCTGGGATATACAAATGGCCCATTGACGTATAGTAGAGCAGCAGCTTGGATATTTGGCACCAGAGTGAAATATGTCAGGCAATTAGTTTACTTATCAGTATGTCTAGGCATGTCAGCCTTGTAAGTGATAAACTGTACTCTCACGTGGTTAAGGCAATGCTATTGTGAACCTCAAATGAACTGCTTTCCTTCTGTAATGCATTTAGGTAGCGACATAAAGAGAATTGTAGACGCCCGTAATAATGCTGTCGAAACGATGACTTCTCTGCCTGGAAGGTTAAGTGAGGCATTTTGTTTTTATAATGAAAACTGTAACCCCTCCCTCTTTTCACTGATAGGACGAGGTAGAAAAGAAGGTGGTGACACATATTCCGGCTACTTCTGGAAGAGGAAAGTCATTTTCATCTTTAACCGAAGGATATTTTTAAAGCTACTGTAAATAGGTTCTTTAAAAACAAGAATCTGTCCATTAATAACCCGACTTCACGTTATCCCAGGGGACCAGTGTTTAGTTGTTAAATGAATTTTCTTCTTTTTTATGCTTTGATTCATTCCTCATCACACCACATATGTTGTGTGTGTTAATTTCAGACATGAGCGGCGTGTCCTCCAGATTTTTGAGAAACTTTTCATGACAATTTTATTTACTCTCAGAGTTTTTGTCAGAAATCTACTCAGAGTGAGTCGCCGAAGAAATATTTTATTGTATGCAGTTTTGTCGGAGATGTCAGAGCCAACATACTAGAGGCATGACAATGGTTCTGACTGCAATGGGCCAAAACATAAACATATCCACGCTGTTTGTTGTTTTGCCATTTTTATTTTCATTTCTCCTTTATTCATTGCCTTGTTTCAGTTTTAATAACCAATTTTTTCCAGCAAGTGTGCTCTGGTAGGCCCTAGTATTATCAGGTTGCCTTCTAACACTGCTTATATGCAACTTCCTCTTCGAAAATGTATGTATTAAGTTATCTTAGTGGGTGTAATAGTGGCTGAAATTGCTCATAGAGCTCAGAGTCCTACGTTTTTTTTTTGTTTTGTTATTTAAGCTTACTTTATATTTTTTTTTTGTTATTATTGTTATTGTCATTATTTTTTAATTTTAACCCGGAAGAAAATGTGGCACCTTAACTGTTAAAAGAATATCCCATAATAACCGCGGTGTTGTTGTAGGTGATTGTTAATTTCACATGACAACTGGGGTGGTAAACTATTACTCTATGAAATAAGGGTTGCCATTGGTGCAGAGACAACACCCCTTTTTATAGAGAAATTATATTCACCTTTCTAACTAAAGGTATACAATTACAAACAATTAAAGTTTCATGTTTCACTTCATTTGCACTCGACAAGTTTTTTTCAGTTTCATTTGAAACCTTTTTTTCCGCCTTCTTCGTAAAGCTAATTATCCCATAAAAAAGAATAAAAAAAAATTCATTCATAATGGGTTAAATAGGGGGAAGTGTTATTATGCTGAGGCAAGCAAAGAAACAAAAAAAAAAGAGGGAAAAACAAGTTATTTTGGCTTGAAATAAACACACGTTTTTAAAACATTGAATGACAGACAGTCGGAAGGAACAAAGCAAAATAATAAAGAAAAGGAAGCAAGGCAGTTTAAGATTGGGGGGATAAACTTGAGCTAATTAAGTGTAGGACGTTTGTATTTTATAAGAAACACAAGGGTTGCCCTTGCATTAAGTCAGACATCACCCCAGTTTTTATTTTTAATGTTTTTTTTTACTTTTTTTTAACTGTTAAATATTTTGAAGTTTATTGTCTTTTAAGCTGCTGCAATTAAATTATTTTCAATACAAGATATTTCTGTGATGTTTTTTTTTCTTTTTTGTTTCGTTTTGTTTGTTTTAAAAATAAAATTGCACATGCTGCAATGCATGTTCAAAGATAATTACAAAAATTATGTTTTATTGTATTTTATGTTTGGCACATAACATACACAGACATACAGTGAGAGGTAAAAGTGTGGTGCATGTGGTCCATGTGGTCCTTAAGAACATTTTTACTAGTGGTATTATAAAGCTAGGGAAAATGATCCATAGATCGATTTGAGGTTAGCAAAGGCGTCCTATAAAGTACGTTCTTAAATATAGATATGCCCGGCGTAAATCCGGGAGTTTGTGAACTCACTATGTGTTTAATTTTTTTTATATATTGTAGGCGGAAACCGTCCCAATTATTATGCAAAATTTCTACCATCTAAAATCACCCCAAGCGCCAGCATCACACTTCTTTAAACAGTGATATGGTATAAGAAGTGGCCTTAGTCTAATAGGTAGTGCATTAACTTAGATAGTGTGAGGCAGTGGTTTCTTCTTTGGCTCTATCTTTGTACCGCCCAAAATCACCTCAATCGCCAGCATCACATTTCTTTAAATAGTCATTTGGCATTACTTCTTGGATTTTCCTCCTTGTATAGACCCCAATAAGTGACCGTAGTCTACTAGGTAGGGTGTTGGCTTATTAGACAAGTGTCAGTAGTTCCATCTTTTTTCCATCTTTGGCTCCATCTTTATACCTCCTAAAATCACTTCAATTACCAGCATTACACTTCTTTAAACAATTGTATTGTATTCCATCCTGTATTTTCCTCCTTGTATAGACCTCAATAAGTAACCGTAGTCTAGTAGGTAGGGTATTGGCTTATTAGACGAGAGGCAGTGGTTTAATATATGGCTCCACCAGTAGTTCCATATTTGCACCGTTTTAAATCATATCAATTGCTAGCATCACACTTCTTTAAACTGTCATTTGACATTACTTCCTGGATTTTTCTCCGTGTATAGATTCCAAGAAGTGGTCGTAGTCGTCTAGTATGCAGTATGTTGGCTTATGAGTCAAGAGCCTGTGGTTCAATTCTTGACTCATACAAAAAGTACATCAGGAAATATAAAAAATATTTCTTTTGGCGACTTTTTCTTAGCAGAAAAAACTGGCAAAAACTCTAAAAGTAAATAAAATTATCTGAATTATGTGAAGTATTCTGTGAAAAATCTGTTGTTCGCAGTCAACATATTTGGTGTCAAAAACTAGGCCTAAATCCTGACTAATCGGTTGTAATAACAAATTAAGCTATTGAGTAGATACCAATTCTTACTGAATTTTTCGAATTTTGGCCAATTAATATCAACTCCACCTCACAAAACTCCATTGTACTTGTGTACGTCGTAAGTATGCGTGGTGATCAGCTCTTTCATTAGTCGTCCATAATAGCACAGACTGTATAATCATATTGCCTTGCAGATTTCTTGTAGTATTCACATTGTCTTGTTGCCTTTGTTGAACTATTTCACTCTGTTCTAGTCCTTCTCCACATATTGCAGTTTTCCTTTATATTTCTTGGTGAGAGGTCATGTCCAAAGCAATATACAGAGTAACATGTTCTCTCTTTTAACCCATCGTTCAATATCTGGTATTAGTTTGTAGATCCACCGAACGTTAGAATTATTTTCCAATTTATGTTATCGTGACCTGTTTGTTTCAATGTCCCAAAATTTCGTGTTAAGGCATAAGATTTCTCTCCTCCAGATGCTATCATACGGTCATTTCTTTTGCCACCAAATCTGTGGGAATAATTCCTTCTACAATCCCAATCTCTTCCAAAATACAGTACGATATGTCCTACACATTATCAAGCGTCTCCTTCTAAAAGCTAATAACATCCTTTCTACAGTTTTCCTGTCTGTTCGCTTATGTTTCTTTAAGTAACACAAAATGTATCATCCATCGTTCTATTATATTTCAACTTTCAAAGGAATTTACATGTCAAATCGATGTGAATATTGATCCAGTCCAGCATACCAAAATTAATAAGCTTTAAAAGTACTATGAACAGAAACTTAACCACCCCAAAAACTGTTTATTTTTATGTTTTTCGTCCGAAATATTGTGTCAATAAATTTTGTCTCGCACTGTATAGAAATAATTTGTTTTTTTTTTCTTTTCTGGCGGTTGTCAAGCACTTGAAATATTTTTTGATTTTTTTTTTTAATAAAACGTTGGCTAAATGACTTAAAAAACAGACGAACTTTTTTTCCTCTTAAGCATTTGTTTGTTTTTTCTTTTTCCGTTTTTCTTTTTTTTTTTTTAATTTTCTTTAAATTTATCGAGCAGAGAATAAAAAAGATGAATTAACACCACAAATTTATGATGTTTTTTTTTTCTTTTTTTTTTTTTGAATATTTTTTTTCTCTTAATGTTTGGTTTTAATTAATACCGTTTTTTTCCCCTGCCTTAATGACCATTTCCGCCGTTTTGTCGTACGTACGTACGGACAGACGTATGAGTTTTCATCACACTTGGTGACGGTTTTATAAAACAATAAAAAATTCTCTTTTTCCCTCTTTTAGTGTTTAAAAAAATGGGGAACAAAAATTCTTAACACACTCACTCACTAGCTCCATCACTCGTGATGCTGCCTGCTGCTGTTAGTTTGTATAATTTTTTCTTTTTGAATTTGAAAAATTTGTCTGGCTTTTTAAATTATTTGCTTAATAATGGGATTTTCTATTTGCTTTGAATGATGATGTAAAACATTGTAACAATAAAACAATTACAATAAATAATTAAAAAATAAAAATTCAAATTCAATTGTTCTTTGTAATCTGATTGCTATTCTATTGTTATTTATTAATAATTTTTAATTTCTATAAATAATATGTGGAAGTGATGTCTACTATAAAGTTAATTAAAGGAAATTTTCAATTAATATTCTTAATTCTGTTTAACAAAAATGTACACTTTTAATCAACATTTGAATTTGATTTAAACAAATTCATTGAATTTTTGATTTAAGTTTCGAAATTTCTTTCACGATTTTATTGTTAACACACCGCAATCAGTTTTATTTTAGGATTCCTACTACAAAGATCCCATTTGAACAGAGTATAGCGTGTCGTCATAGTCTAGTAGGTAGTGTGTTGGCTTATTAAAAGTGAGGCCCAGATAAGACATCGACTTTAAACCGTAGTTCTCGCTACTCATGCTTAAACTTAACACACACAATATAAGTGATGTGAGAAGGTAGGTTGTAATCCTATCTAAAGGGTTGTAATGACCAATTGTGTATGTATGTACACCATATAAGTCACTCTTTTAAGTGCTTGAGAACTTAAAATAATTATACAATCTGGTTGATAATCCACCACGACTAAGAGTTCATTACAGAAAACCTGTTTCGATCCAATTTTTTTCAAAAAAAAATCGCGTGATAAATAGTGGCTTGAATGTTGACTTTTAATGCTTAAATAGGTGATTGTTTGTCGGTTAGAATTAATGACTTAGCTATGGGGCCAGTGAATAGGACCACTTTAAGAATGAATGTTGTGAACAAGCGCTCCGTACGAAAAATTTCGACCTCTTATTGGCAGTAAATGTCATCGATGTTTAGGCGATTAATTTTTGGAAACAAAAATTCTGTCAGCATGGCTAGATTGCTTTTGACATTCACCGTGAGAGCAATTGCTTATTCATTTCGAATGGATCCGATTCGGTCAGGTTAGGTCAAAGTGGTAGCTTTGATTATCAGAGCTCATTTGAGCACATATAGCGGCTCGTTGTGTTGCCAAAGGCACTCACAGTCGCTGCACTGACCGAATTTCGTTAAACTATAGAAGAAGTTGGTCAGCATAACTGCTGCACAATTTCCATTCAAGTGCAAGCTGTATTTTATAGACACGTAAGCCTTGCCTTACGTAAAATTTTCCAAGTAGTCGGAGTATAAACGCTAACAGGAGAACAACAGCAATGTTCTTGCTGCGCACATTTCTTTGGCTTATTAAAGACAAAGGATTAGAGTAGAATTAGTCAAAAGTAAAGTAATATTAGTCGAAAACTAATAACGACTAATAATTCCAAAAATTTATGGTTCACGAGTGTTCTGTGTAATTCGTAAATTTCCACAAAATATTTTTACTTAGTTCATCCGTAATCAGGATTACCTAGCTTTTCACACCAGCCTTGCTGAGTGTGCTAATTTAATCCATGAGTAAAGGACCTGCAGTTTAATATCGACTTTGAATGAAAAATTTAAGAAAGTTTTCATTTCAATTTTATTTACTCGCAGAGTTTTTGCCAGAAGACTGTGGGTAAACCTTACTAAAGAGAAATGTCACTACCGTTTAATATTCTAAGATGTTGCAGCCAGATAACATCCATTTATACTTTCTTTTTGTCTAGACTGACAAGTTCTAGAACCTTACAGCTGATTTGTTATTGTTATTTTGTTCACTTTTATCTTTCGTGGTCTTTATATATAGTTTTGTTATTCTATTTGATTTGTTTGTTCCAGTTTCTTTGTCGTAATTGCTTTGTTGTTTGGTTATTGTTTATCTTCTTGTTCTTTATTAATGTTTTCAGTATTACTTTAAGTGTCCATTCTGTCTTCCCAGCAATAAATTGAATGTGCATTCAATTTTATGATGAAAACATTTAATTTATAAGGAATTATTTTCTCTTATTTTCCCTTTTTTTTAATAATTTCCGTTTAAATGATTTTTTAATAAATTTACTAAGAATTTTTCTTTTTATCTTGAATGAATTTCAGTTCAACACATTTCTGTTGATAATTCAACCATTTGTTGTTAAGATTGTTTTCCTACACTGCACTGTTATAAGGAAAGTGTTGCCATTGCATTATATTTGTCAAGTAATCTACACTTCAACGTAATTTGAATAGCGTTTTACATTATTAAATGAGAATTTATTGAATATTTTTGTATTATTAATTGCTTTTTATTTTTGTTTGTATATTAATATGATAGAAAGAAGATTATTTCGAAGCAAATATAATAATATTGCGCATTTGATTTGTTTTTTATATGTGGTGGTTAAAGATTTATTTTTCTATTTTTTTTTATTTCTATTTAGAACACACTTATTGTTTTAATAAGTCTGCCGTCGTTAGGCATTTCTAATATAATTATTATCTTTAAGGCATTTGTTTATTATTATTATTTATTTTTTTTTTTTAAATTGTTATTGTTATTGTTATTGTATTATAAAATATTTGATGAGTAAATATTTTTATTTTATAAAAATGCTCCACAATATTAGTCATCTTTATTGGATATTTTTTGCTTGTTTAAACACAAAGGTTTTTAAGGAAAAATATTTTCATTTAAACGTAAAACAATTAGTGAAGCTTTAATTATATTGATCTTCAAAGTCAATATTTACTCTAGTTATTTTTGTTTTTGTTTTTACTTACATATTTTTATGGCTAATAGCTACTAATTGCTCTAAAAAGTGTTGTTAAATTTCAACAGCCATGAACTTAATTAAGCTTTTTTGTGTTAAAAGCAGTTTCTTTTATAGTAAAAAAGAATTTCTCTGTTACACAATATAATTATTTGGATCATAAGCTTAGTTATGTGGTGTTATTAAAGGGAAATCGGTTTCATAATTGAAAAAGAAAATTGATTTGCAAATTAAATTTAAAAACTTTCTATTCTTTTAAATTACTGGCATTCATTTTACCACTTTAACCTTTAATCTTCTTAAGAAAATATGAATTTTTTACAATAATTTAAAAGCATAAGTAATTTCATTTCAAAAACAATACAATTTATTCAATTTGTTTCACAAAAATCCCATCCCTGAATTAATATATTTCGTGTACAGTTTGAGTTACTTACAAAACTCTCCATACAGCTGATGCAGATAAAGGCTAAGGATAAAGACGTAACGTGACGAACTTTACCAAAGTTTCGAATGTGGGGAATGACTGCCTGGCGTCCGATATAACCATTAACACATTACTGGCTAAGGTTGTCGCAGAAAAACAGTATAATGTTACGTATTTTCACTTTGTTCGTGTCCATGCAACTTCAATACTGTTAAACGACTGTTAAAAGTCAACCAGCACGTTTTAATAGTTCAACTCAATTATGTTAGTTGGCAGCTCCTACCTAAAAAGCAATGCCCCACTTAGGTCAGTGTTTAGAAGTATTGAAATGCCTTTAGCTAACATTTAACCAGAGAACCAAACATTCCCTAAAGGGAATGTCCCTACTCCAGAAGAAATCTTTATATATGTAGTAATGTTAGAGAGTTTCTTTTAGAAGGACTGATAATGAGACGGCCTCCGCTTCTTCATCACATAAACGATCATTTTTTTCTTGTCATCAGACCCATGACAACATTTGAGAGAATGACAAGTCTATCGGCATATCTTCTAATAAGACAGTGGCCCTTGCGTATGCAATTGTGTGTTGGATGACCGTGCGAGAGAGCAGATAGAGAGATGATATCAGTGTTCTTCTTATCCAAATCAATACAGTAGAGTTAAGTTAAGTTTAAATACCTATGCCCTGTAACATGACGGGAATTGAGAGCAACCTACCGGTTGTGGCCGTAATCTCTTAAGTAGTGAATTGGCTTTTTAGAAGTGAGAGCAGGGTTTAAACCCCAGGTCCGACATTTCCAATAAAACGAAATATAAGGAGAATATTTCTGCAGTGACTTCCTCTCAACCGATTTTTGGCAAAAACTCTTGAGTGAAAACAAAATTAACAAGTAAAAATTTCTCAAAATTCTGTCGTTCTGTGTTCAGAGTCGTCCTTAAACTACCATTCATGTATAAGATTGACACAGAAATCATAAGTATTATGAGAAACTAGATTGTAAGCCTGACTGAAGTTAGTAATGATGAACAATGTATGTGTGTAACAGTTAAATTTGAATGATTCGCAATTTTCACTAAGATATCCTCGGTATTTATGGACAAGAACGGACGTTTTCGTTAAGATAATGGCTTTGACATCCGCCTGTGAAACACTACAGTGGTTAGATAGTTTGATAGGAATGTTATCGGAGACGCGTGATATTTTTTTAAACTAACAATTTAAGTCTCTAATTTATTATAATTTTTTCTCTAAGTGTTCCCCTTACCATATGTTATTTACATTGCGAAAAACAACAGACTGTGGTGAATATAGTTGTTGAAGGGCAAACGTTAGTGGTGATTAAATAAATTTTAATTCATATTAAATTAATTGCTTTTAACATTAATCTTTAATAGTATGAAAATATTAAAAAGGATCATAAAAATATTTTTATTCATACTGAATCATATTTTTATATTTTCTTTGCCTTCTTCTTTAACATTATTTCCATGCCTGGAGGTCAATGAAGTTGTAAAAATGCAATTATTACGATAATATTCCATTAAATATTTAAACTAAAGCAGCATAGAATATATGTGTGTACTATGTATGGCCATATTTTATATGTGCATACGTATTTTAAAATATAAAAGAGATTAAAACCCTGTTTATTAAATGAGTTGCCACTTCGTTTGGCAAAACCTAAAAAAGTGTGTAAACATTGTTTGTGTTTTTTTCCACTCTCTTGCTTTGGTAGGGAATTAAAAATAGCAACAACAATAACAATCACACTATGTTGATAAAGCAAAAAAAGAAAATGGTCCCTCAATGACATTGCACTTGAAGAAGAGTGTTTATTACACTCATCTACCTAATAGAGAAAAATAAAACAATAACAACACAAAGCATACGTATACATAGTACACTGATAGGTTGGTTTTCTATTTATAAGCATGCAAGAGGGAGTAATAGAGAGCGAATGGCTGACTAACTGACTGCTGGAGAGCATGCATATTTAGACATTAAATTATGCAAAAAGAAAATGGAAAACAAACAGAAACACAAAAAAAAAACAAAATAAATAACAACAATATTCAACAGTGTATAACAACAATAATAATGTTGTTGTTGTTCTTCTTCTTTGTATTCTTTCTGTTTACAAATTCTAATATTTTAAAAAGAATACGAATAAAAAGAGGCAGCATGACTTGTAAGCATTTGTTTGCTTCTATTAAAAAACAATAAAAGAAATAGAATATCTTTAGAAACAGTGCTGCCAACTCAACTCAACTCAACTCATCAACGTTATTATTTACTGCAATACACACATAAAGGAAATTGTTGTTGTTATTGTTGCATTTAGTATAAAAAAGGGCCAAATAATGGAGGAGCCCAGCCAGTCTTTTTTCCCCTTTTTTCTTTAGTAAGAATAAAGTTTTGTTTTTCTTTTGTTATTACTTCTGTTTGTTCTTGTTGCTGTTGTCGTGTGGGATGCCATAGCTAATGTTTGTTGTTAAAACGTTTATAAAGCAAATAAATAGGGGAGAATTGCAATTTAAACGGCGTTTTCCCCTCTGTATGCATAAGTATGCCCAGGCATTTATGCATAATTTCATTGAAGTGAAAATAAAAAGAAAAGAAAAAAAGCACTCTTGAAATACTGAACAAAAAAAAAAAACAAAAACAAAAAAAAGAACACTTGTTGCATGCCTCATAAAATGTTTTTTTTTCTTTTTTGCCTATAAATTGGCGCACGTTTTATAAATATTTATACAATCGTTTTTTTTTTTTCTTTCTATTTTCATTATAAAGAAGGTTGTTGAACAAGTTGCCTGTATTGCAAGACAAGTACAATTTTAAAGTTCAACTCTTTAGAAATGAGGGTCTTTTGCAAAAGCTAACATAGGGTTTTCTAAGTGGGGTAAAGAGGGAAAACTGACTGACCACTTAAACGGAAATAACAATAAGCCAAGTTATTAAGTTTAATGTTTCTAAATGATCATTAACATGGAAAAATAAAATTAAAGTCTCTGCCTTTAACTTACAAGTAGGCGTAAGGAACCTATGGAGTAACATATTAAGTCTCTAACTTTCTTTCAAACGAAGCATCGTAAGTTCTGAGATGAGAGATGGAACCGTTAAACACAGCTTAATTGATACATTTTGTATAAACTTCATCAGAAAACGTTACGAGCTTCTGTTTGTTTAGAAGCTTTCGTTGTCTTCTTCCATAGGCAAAGCGAGTACACGTGACACTTAAAATTAAAAGGCGATCGTCAATTATTACGCTCAGATATTTTACGGAGTGTATATCGCTCTCACCCTTTCAAATCTTCAGTGCTTTCGTTTTTGGCTTCTAACTTATGAGAACATTTTGTATCTTATGTTCTGCCAGATTTAAGAGCTGCGTTGGCTCGTGATGCTTGTAGAACAACCACGATATTTCTTACATATCCAGATGTCCCGCCAAAGAGAACATAATAAAAACGTGAGTGTATTTGTGAGTGGCATGTGTATAACCCAGGGGAAAATTGTTAATAATATTTTCAAGTGTAACCTAATAATATGGAAAATATAGAAAATGTGTACAGCGCCAAATCCCTAAAGACTGACAAATATTCTTCCAAAAATGAAAATCATTGTTATTAGTGAGTCATTGAAAAATAGAGAATCCTACTGTAATATTTTTTTGGGTGTATAATTGAAACCTGAAAAAAGTGACATAAACTTTCTTCTTCAGAAGCCGACAAGAAATTGAATGAAATTTGACGCTCTTTTTTAACGATCATTGTTGATGTTCGTGTCCCATGTGTGTTAAAAGCCGAAGATGTTTAAGACCCGGGGAATATTGGTGCCGACGTCTAGACGTATCCCACAATGAGAGTCTCTCCCGAAATATTCAAATCGAAACTCATACCTCTCATTCAACAATAAAAGTTCTGAAACAGAATTTTGAAGAAGTCCTCCCGTAATGTCGTACGACTAATCACTGTTGTCGGATTCCTGTTGAGAACCTTGATTTCCGGTAGCCATATTGCTTAAAATTCTCGCAGTCTATTCAACGGCTCTCAGGAGTCAGGCATATATTTACCATTTCTTGCATAAGATACCCAAGAGACATACAGATCTTTACGACTCCGGTTAGCATAATGCTTTAACAGTCTTTGGGATTAGGAGTTCCTACTCGTACTATATATCTTCTTTCAGATAGTTTGTGTTAAGGTTGGCGAACAAATTCGATCTTATCTTCCGTCAAAGCATCACAACTTGGTAGTAGATGTAACCCCAGTCAGTTCTGCCCAAAACCGGAAAAGAAATGAGTGCTTTCCGGTGTATCTTCAGGGTAGGATGCGTTTTGTCTGGTGGAATTCCGCTTAATTTCCGCTTGCCAACTGTCGTTATTTAGAGTTCCTCTTCATATTCAGTGATGCCATTAGTAATCTTATCAATCTTGTTCAGATAAACTACTAAAATTATTGGGCTTTTCTTAATTCCCTTATCAAATATCAAATAGTGTCCCTCGTGTTAAGTCAGAAGACAGTAGGTCTCTTTTTGAAAATATTTTCTACTTTTGCTTTCGTTACTTCAAAGCAAACAAAAATGATTCATTTTGTAAAAATTTTTTATTTACAAAACTTACGAGTGAGTATTACGCATTCAAACAACAACAACAACAACTTCCTATGAAAGAAATTTCATTTTTTTTTTCTCTTTTCGTTTTCCTCATTCGTTATGGTTTCCATGTTACGCTAAACTAACAAACCCATGTGAATTAACAAACGAGCGTAGAGTTCAGTTCATCGAAAGATCAATTACGATACGATGCGATAACGATACGATACGGTACACGATATGGTAGAATTAGCAATTAAACAACAAGAAAGAAACATGAAAATCAAACGGCGTTATGCCTATTGAAAGAAAATAATTGTAACGCTTGTATAGAAATCATGTTTTATTATGAAAAAAAATTACAAAAAAAAATTGAAAAAAGTTTCCAATACACACCATGACTACAAAGAAAATTAGAAAATGAAAACAAAAAAAAAAATTTTTTTTTTCTGATAAAATAGCGTATGTGTTATGCAGTTATTTGAGCGTATCTTATGCGAGTTTAAGAAATAAAATAAAAATATTATTGCAGCATAAAGTAATAAAAAGAATTCATCATCATCATCATGATCACTATCTTTTATGTGTTTTTGTTTTGCATCTGCATATCATCTATCTTCGCCTCTGTCTGCCTGTGAATATTACTGCACTAGTATAGCGCTAATATATTACCAGGGCTATAGGCTATACTTAGCTGCATACCATAATAATATTTTTTACTTTTTTGAATTTCACATTCATTCACTAGCTTATGCATGTGCCTGTGTGTATGCAAATGTATAAGTTTTCACTGTGACTAATGCTGTAAAAATGTCGATAAAATTGTTGTTTACTTAAAAACTTGGAGGTTCTACTAGTCATATTTAAATATTTTATTTCTTTAATTCCTTAATAATACCGGGTTTAATAAAATAATATTGTACTGAGGTTTTATTTATGGAATACACTGTAAAATACTTTCAAATGTAATGGGATTTTATACTCTTTATTATCCAATATACGTACTTACATACATTATATACATACATACATACATACATACATACATTATACATACATACATACATATATACATACATACATACATACATACATACATACATACATAGATACATACATAATTGGGCATACAATCCTTCGAACAGGATTACGACTAGCTTGTTACATCCATGGCATCTTTATAGATTCTTAAAGTTTTTGCCAGAAATCTGCTGAGGAAGTCAACACATGCAAACAGTAACTTTTTTGTTGTATTTAGTTTATATGGTCTAAACGGTGTCAATACTCATTGGAATATCTTTTTTCTGCATTAT
>QOCX01001888.1:9687-21725 GCA_005959815.1 Sarcophaga bullata | reverse complement strand
GTTGTAGCTTTTTAACGAATAAATAAATCTCAAGCATCGATTTTTTTTAATTATTTCTAGAAATCCTTATTGACAACATTATAGGGTCATTATCTATATGTTGCCATCTCCATTTTCCTAACCTGGCCATTTTGAATCGTATTGACCTTTTGATCCTTTTCTGCTTTTCCATTTACAAGGTTAGTGTTTGACGTCCCTCAATTAAGTCCAATGTCATAACCTTTTTTTCATATGCCTTAAAAAGCTAAACAAATTGTTTACGTACAGTGTCACTTGGTTGACTTTTACCTTCGATTGTTATTGAATTAATTCATGTCTGATCAAATTGTTTGTAGAAAATAATAAAGTTTTACTTGATTTCATTAGTTACTCTTTCACTCTTGTTTCTTTTTTTTTTGTTTTTTGTTTTCGTTTAAAAGAAAAAGTGTAAATAAATCTTTCTTTAATTAATATTTTCTGTTTATGCTTTAGAATGTTAATTTAAAGCAAAGTAAATCCATTATTTAAGGTCATATACAGTCGTATTAAGACGTCATTTAGCCATTCCCGATTGGCAAAAGAGCTCTGTGTATAGTGCAAAGTTTTACCTCAAGTTCTTTTGTCAGCTGGTGAAAGTAAGTACGCTTTTAAACGTTAGAAGGGCAAACAAAACTGATAATGTTGTACCATAGCGTTTGTTCTCTTTACTATTTTTTTTTTTGTGTTTAGCATATTCATGGTGAACTGTCTACGAAAACAGCGGATGGCAAACAAAACAGTTAGGAAGGGCAACACAAACCGATAATGTTGTATCATAGACAGCATTTGTTCTCTTTGTGATTTACTTTTTCGGTGTTTCGCATTTCATGTGAACTGTCTACGAACACAGCCGGTGTACGAGTTTTTCATACAATCGTGATCAGAATTTTTTCGTAGTATATCGCCCTATTTCAATGCAATTTATCGAAATTAATTGTGTGACAAATATGATGACAGTCTTCTTATATTTTTTTTTTAACATCTGGTATTTTCTTGGTTAATATTGCTAAGGATTTAAAAACCGTTATATTTTTCAAAACCAAACTGTTTAGTAGTAATCGTTAAAGCTGAGCCTTTTTAGGTTTTGCATGTTTGCTTTCAAAACTGGTAACCCATTTCCAATGCTTCCCTGAAATCTACTAATTTCCTAAAAATAAATTCATTTTTTCTTTCCTTAACAAATAATATTTAACATGCAAATTCGATTCAATGTTCGTTTTCCTAGGTTCGGATTGTTTCCAACGAACGGACTCATTATGCATGTAGGAGTATGGTAGCAAAATAGTTAAAAAATAATTAAAAATTAAAAACAAAAGTTATTAATTTTTACTGCTTTACCTACCTACCTACCTGTTACTTATTTTTTTTTCGGCTATCAGAGACGGAAATCTAATTTGTCTTTGTAGCTATAGATGGCGGTCGACTGTCGGCTGTCGACTGTCGGCATTTGCTGGTTGCTAAAGGAAACGAATGCATTTTGTTTTTCCATGTATTTTGTATTTTTTTGTTTTAATTGAAAAGAGTCTTTAAGAAAAACAAAAAAAAAAAAAATAAAAAACTCAAATTAAACGCTTCTTTTTTGTCCTCTTCTGTTAATAAGCAAGAAAAAAATTTTTTTGTTAACAGGAAGAGTTCAGATAATAATGTTCGGGGTGATTAACGAAAAAACAAAACAACAACAGAACAACAACAAGAAAAAGTGATTGTTATTCA
Source organism: Sarcophaga bullata (assembly GCA_005959815.1). NCBI lineage: Eukaryota > Metazoa > Arthropoda > Insecta > Diptera > Sarcophagidae > Sarcophaga > Sarcophaga bullata. Next base: position 19,994 of record QOCX01001888.1, on the reverse strand, counting down.
TTAATTGTAATTTAAACACAACGAATTCAGTTGAAATTCGTGTGTGTCTTTACAAAGAATTGAAGAAAAAAGAAGTTCGTCTTAATAAAATCTACTTATATTCCACCATTAAACGTAATAAACAACTAATTTTAAAATTCGTCTTGATTATTAGGAAAACAATAGACAGAAAGACAAAGTAATAAAAAACAAAAAAATTTATTTTAGTTTGTTTAATTGTAAATTGTGATTAGCAAGTGCTCACTCAGAGGTGGTGTGCAGTGACAATCTTAAATAATCACTGTCGCTGAAGGTGTTTGTCGTAAACAAAAAAAAGAAAGGTTGAGTGTTAATGAACTAAAAAATGTGCTTCTCTAATGAAAATCTAAAAAACGAAAGGTTAAAATAAATACGAGGGTGTATGTGATACATAAAGAGATTGATGCATTCACAGTTTTCTACCTGTATCAGGCTTGTTAATAGTGTTGAAGTTGAGACCTTATCTTCGTCAGGCTTGGACTCTTTGCGAGCGAGTAGATCTATAAAGTAGGTTGAGCTGGTTTAGAAATGCTAGGCCATCATGGTTTTAGTTGCGCTCTCTTTTGTGTATGTGGTTCCTACTTTTTCTTCATTTTTTATATCCTCCCTTTCCGACCTTCTCTCCTTTTCCAATTTCCCTATCTCCTTAACTATTCTCTTTCTTTCTCTCCCTCTTCTACGAAGAAATTACAATGGCCCATTTTGACCACTGGGTATTGCACTTGTCCCAGTGACATGTACACATCCTCTAACCTAACCTTTTCTGGCTAATTTTCCAGAAGACTGTATAAAATACCTCTGCTGTTTTACGAAGTCGTCACCATTCAATAGTCTAGGAATGAAAACGTTGTAATTCCTGCGAATTGTTGCTTTTTTTAGTTTTTCGAAATCAATTCGGCTTTAATCTAAGGTTGAGAGGGCAGATTATGCAATTAAAAATCCCTCCCAGCTATTCCACTGTAAATTCTATTGGCAGTAGCGGTAGTCTAGAGGGTAGTGTGTTGGTTTATTAGACATGAGGCCCCAGGTCAGACATATCCAGCAATCTGTTATCTGTCCTAGACCTTACGTTTAATAAGCCAACACACTACCTACTAGACTACAGCGAGATAAGGGGAAAACGATTGGGGATAAGTTCACACTTTGATGTACTCGCAAAGTTACTTCGTTTTTCATTCGTTGTATCCGTTTCCGATGGTTATATACGCAACAACAATAGGTAGTAAAAAAGTATGTAAAAGATAGCATATTGCTACCTAAACAGTGGTGTTAAATGACTCACGAATTGCTACTTGTGCAATACTTCGTTAGAAGACATATCTAGGTTCTAATAGATTCTATACCCAGATTTAATTTCCATTTTGTTGTAGAACGGCTAATGCTGAACCATACCAATCTCGAAAACAACAAGAGGTGTGCATTTCCTTTCAGATCCCCAGATCGATCGCCTATTTCACGCCAGCTCATTTGAACCATGTTGTCTTTTACATCATAATGCCCCAGAACCCAGCACCTGACCACACTATGCCTTCCAAGAACCTTGTGAGTGCCTATTTGCACACAGAGAGAGCTGTTATGATACCGAATCTATGACTTTAAGACTTTTTGACTATCCACATAGATAGTTAGATAGTTTGCCTGGCGCAATCTGCTCCTCTACTTTAGTGATTACTAACACGCCAGTTTGACGTACATTACACACTTCAGGGCCTATACACGACTACACAATGTCTTGCCGAGAATCTTATCTCTTATAGATCATAATAGCCCAGAACTCAGCACCTGGCCACATTAAGTCTTCAGAGAAATTCCCTGTGCTACCTATTTACACACGAGGAGAAACTGTTAGATGATACCGAACCACGACTTTAAGACAGTCTTGGCAATCCATTGCTCCTCTACTTTAGTGATTACTAACACGTCAGTTTGGCGTAAATTACACCCTTCAGGGCCTATACACAACCACACAATGCCTTTCCGAGAAACTTATATGTTATACATCATAATGCCCCAGAACCCAGCACCTGACCACACTATGCCTTTCAGAGAATCTTGTGAGTGTCTATCTGCACACAGAGAGAGCTGTTATGATACCGAATCTATGACTTTAACACTTTCCGACTATCCACATAGATAGTTAGGCAGTTTCCCTGAGGCAATCTGCTTCTCTACTTTATTCATTACTAACATGTCAGTTTGGCGTACATTACACACTTCAGGGCCTATACACGACCACACAATGCCTTTCAAAGAACCATAAGGTTCATTCATAAGAATGCCTTTCTCCACACATAGAGAGTTTGTCAAAATTAACTTTGAACGTGCAAATGCGAAACAAAGTTTGAAAGAAAATGTAAAAATAAAAAAGTTCGTCAAACCACTGTGCAAATTACATTGAACGTGTAAAAGGCATCTTAGTGGTCCTACATTCCAGCGCTTATAGGTTACGACATGCCAGTTTGTTACATTTTCTGGTTTATTTTATTAAATTTTAATCGTAATTAAATTTAAAAATATTGCATACTATGAACCGATTTTATAAATAATTAGGAAAAGTTGTTAAGTAAAAATAAATATTTCTCAAATCACTTGTATGTTGTTAACCACATGTTAGTAAATGTTACGACCTCGAAAGCCTTTCTATTTGATTAGCTAGATTTCATTGTAAAAATTTACAAAAATTAATTTCTTTCGACATACAAATGAAATGTGCAGCCCTTCCTTTTTTTTTATTTAAATCCCCTAGAAAATCTTTTTTAAATTTTAAAATTAAAATTTCATTCGTCATTACTGTACTGGATTTATGTCAAGACATATCAAAGTCAAGGCCAGAATTGAAAAAAAAAGGAAAAAATTGCTGATCGTAAATATAAAATTGAAAGTGAGAAAAAAAATAATAACAAAACGCCAATAAAAAACAATTTTTTTTTTAAAGTTATTTCGTTTCAATTTTATTTTTCTTTGTTTTACAAAAAAATTCCCCACATGTGTACATTATAATAAAGCAAGCTATTCTTAAAGGGTGTTTATTTACATACGATATGGCTGACAGTAGACGTAAGCCATACCATTACCAATGTATGTAATACATACTATGTATGTATATGTATACACAAAGGCTAGCTTTAAACGTAAAACGCAAACTGCTTATCATTGTTATTAAAATCCAAAGAAAATCCAATTGACAGCCAGTCAGCAAATGTGTATGGGGAAAGAGCTTTTTTTTAATTGTTATTGTTTGAAAATAGCCGCGCATGCTCTTTATGTGTGTACATATTTATTTATTTATTATTTTTTTTTATCAAGATTATAAACAAATATATTTTTAAATGCACAATTTATCAAAAAGTATTACAAGAGACTTACGCTGTAATTGTATTTGTTTGTTAGTGATTTAAAAAAAAAAAAAACAAAAACAAACAAAATAAACTGCGTCGCATAAATTAAGGCAAAGAGATTTGTTGTAAAATTTCATTAAAACCAACCTAAGGCGTTTAATTTATTGCTACGAAGTAATAATAAAAATAAAAATTCTTTCAAACTAAAATAGCAAGAAAAAAAATCATCTTGGCAGCGGTGGGATTCGAACCCACGCCTCCGAAGAGACTGGTGCCTTAAACCAGCGCCTTAGACCGCTCGGCCACGCTACCTCTGTAGATGTTCTAAATACTTGTCGTATTTCAAACCGTTACTGAACATTTTACATTCTATTTGTGTTAATTCACCTTTTAAAGTTATTTATAGAAATACACCACCAATGTTGAATTACATGCAACTTTGCTGTGCTTTCATTAATACCCAACACTCTGTTAAGATAATGCAGCAACTCAACATAATGTTAAGGATTTTATAAAGCAATACTGTTAGAAAGTTAAATTCACATTCTGTTGACTTTTATAACTCATGGTGAATTTTAATGGTTACTATACACTTGTTTACAATAGAAACACTAGCCTTATTTTAATTTAAATTCAATTGGGAAATGTTAAAATGTAGTAAAAAAAAAAACAATTAAAAATTTACATAAGAAAAGTAAATGCAAAGATGTTCCCATTAAGATTTTGCAAAAAAATTCGTTGAAAAAATTCCCAAAAATATAAAGGGTGGGTTAATTTTTTTGTTTTTTTTGTTTTTTTTTTTTTTTTTTTTTTTTTTTTTTTTTAAGAGTTTAATTAAAAATGCAATAAAAGCAAAACGGTTCACTATAAAGTACACATTTTTCCGGTTAGAAATGGAATATTATTTCATTCATGTGCGCTAGCACTGCCTACATTACCTCATTCGATCGGACCAATTTTTCGAGTGTATTTGGTCATATCTCGGCAATGGCATCACGAATATTGGCCTTCAAATGCTCAATTGTCTCTAAATTGTCGGCATAACATTTTTCTTTAACAGCACCCCACAGAAAATAGTCCAACTATGTCTAATCGCANNTTCTTGGTGGCTAATTAAATGGCCATCAAACGTTTGACGCAATAAATCGATTGTGGTATGGGATGTGTGGCAAGTTGCTCCATCCTGTTGAAACCAAATAGCATGTACATCATGCTCCATGAAAAGCAGGTACAAAAAAATCGGTTACCATGGTGCGATAGGTTTCGCCGTCCTTATTTTCAAAAAAGTATGAGCCAATGATACCTCCACTCCACAAGCCACACCAAACAGTCACTCGTAATGGGTGCATTGGCTTCTGTAAGACCAAGTATGACAGTTTGGTTTATTAACGAACCCACCAAGATGGGAATGAGCTTTATCAATGAGCAGCGAAAACGAATTGGTGATGGTCATGCGGCCAATTGAACTTTGTAAGGCATCATACCAAGATCATTTCGCAAAATTCGAAGTAAACTGGCGGCGAGAAATGTTCAATTCGTGAAAACGATTACGAGTTGATGTTGGTGTTGGCGCACATTCTAAGCTACAACTTCGATAGTTTCGGGTGTTTTCGCACTGTACGAGCACGCTCACGTCTTGACGCATCAACAATGAAGTCAGTTTCACGAACTTTAACAATAAACTTGCGTATACCGAACACTGTTGGCCCTTCTTTGCAACCAAATTTTGTACATTTCGTGCATTCCGACCAATAGTCTTTGTTGCTCAAGCGTAAATCGTTTCATTACGTTCAGTGGAGATAATATACTGAATTTTGTGACAGCATCGAATGACATAAGTATTTCCAGATTCAAAATAACCTATGGTTCAAATTTAAACCGTTAGATGGCTTACCCGATACAAAAAAAACAGAGAAAAATTTCATATACATAATGAAGAAGGCGTTGAGGTTGTTTGTGCCTGGAATTGTATGCAAATTTTATTTTTTTTTCCCTTAACAGGAGCGATATTCCCAATATTGTTTTAAATGTTAAAGGGTTAGCAAGTTACCTTGACAATTGTGTTTGTTGTTGACATTAAAAACAAAGAAAAAAGTAACCAAAGAAAGAGAAAAGAAAAACTCTGGAAATATAATATAATTTAATAACAAATGTTTGGTCTGATTTCTATCTACTTTGATTATATTTCACAGAGATATTGAACAAATAAACTGATGGGTTCATATGAAAAAGAAAGTCAAAAAAGGGAAAAACAAACAAGAAAACATTTCATTTTCTTCTTCTTTTTTTTGATAATTAATGTCTATGGGCTCTCTGTGGCACCCCTGGTGTTAATGAACCATAAACAATTAAGACCTTTTTAGCACAGCTCTCTGCTACATGCCACGGCTCAATAGAATCAATTTGTAATTTAAAAAACAAAGATTGATTTTTTCCAATAAAAATCAATTATTTCCAGAAAATTAATGTGGACCTATGGGTAAAATATTCTTATTTTGTAACATTCTCTTGCTTTTAGTGTCTACTTTTGTTGTGAAAAAAAAAATTTATTTAAAATAGAAACGCTTTCGTTAATTACTTTAAAAATAATCTTCGTTTGTATTTTGCAATTGTCTCTCTCTTTATTTATTTATTTCTGGTATAGAAAAAAAAGAAATATTGCACAACTAAAGTTCTATTTTTGCTCCAAATTGAAGTGCAACACAACAGATGATCTAGGGCTATACAGCTTGTGCTCATGCTAATGAAAGAGGCGGTCTATAGGCAGGTATATAGCAGGTTTATTTGAGAAATGATTACTCATTTAAGAAAGACCACAACAACAAATTCGTGATCTTACAGGTCCCTAACTATTAGAAGTTCTAGCTCCATCACTAAAAGAGCAACAATGCTCCTGTCAATATTAGTCCAGGGTTTAACATGAGTATTGCCATGATGGCACACCTTACGGAACTCTAAGCACGTCTGGAAACAATGCCTCTATTAATGCCCCACGCTCAGTGACGCAACTTCATGGCAAGACTACCATAGGTTGCATCAGCATACGTGAGTACCATTCGAAGCCATGTATTTGGATATGACTTCCCCCTTGGTTAGGAGTTCGGAGACCATCTAAGTTGCTTTGTGAAAGTGGTTAAGAGTGTTACGCCACACCGAGCTTGCTCTCTCCTCGCGATTTGGATATAAACATCAGTTGCCACTTTGCTCCCACAAGGGAGCTCCTGCCAACAGTCATCTGAATAGCTCGGCAGATCACTGCCACTTAGGGACCAACTCTGCGTTAACCGAAGAACCAGTTTTGGCGATGATGTGCAAACCAAATATGCTCGTCCTATATGCCCTGATGCTAGCTCTCAAAGCATTGCTGACACCCGAAGTTGAATTAATGTCGAGGGTTTGCGTGGTCGACTTGTGTGCCAATGTCTTGACGCCAGCCGAGGAGTACAAAGAATTATTAGCCTTGGCAGCAGAAGATTTTGAGGTAGAAGTTGCGACGGATACTAGTGCGGCAACTAGAGGATAGGGTGGAACGGCGGCACTAGGACCGAAAGCGCCTATAGACGTGGGGGAGGGTTTACGTTCACCTGAACAATTTGCGCTCACCATCGAGTATTAGCTGGGGTTTGGGTTTCTGTGTATTCGTAATTCTATGCATATAAACGTCTCTATACCAAGCCTATATCGTTGCCTGCAAAGTGTGGTAACCTATTAATGGTGCTGTTGTTATATACGCAAGCAGAAAGCCCATGAGAGATTGACAACAGGGACAAGTGCTCAGAGTCAGACGGGTACTAATTAAGAGTTTCTCCAACGGAACCTACACCACCAACTCAATGGTGACGGGCAATGAACGTATTTTGAGGCTTTCCAGGGTTTTTACGGGAAGAGAGCAGTTGTAGCCCTAGGCTGGAGCCGTTCACTCAGCGAATTTGCCAAATTTTCCAGCCATGATTATTGACTCTCCAGTATAGATCCGTAATTTTTGTATTCTATTAAAAGGGTTTTCACAATTTCCCCCACATGTTGCTATTAAGCGAGTTACACATCAACTTTAATTGCTTCATTTATCGTAAATTGCTCTTCCTAATTTCCGCAGTGGTGCAACAATCTACAAGTTGCGTACTTTTTTTCACTTAATATGTATTTTTGTACTTTTGTTGGGGTGGAAGAAGGAGGGCCCGTTGGTGGGTGAGGGTGGGTTCTGTTAAATACTTCGCTTTATTTATTTAAATTGTTGATTTTTTGTACTTTTTGTGGTTGATTCGTCTCCAGCGTGAGGGACATTATAAGAATTGAACTGTGAGGTGGACGTCAGTAGCGAAGGAAAAGAAGGAAATGGTGGTGTTGAAGAGGGGGTTGTATAGGATGTTGGTTGTCTATTGTTGTTAGAGAGATAGAGAAAAAAAAGAGAGAAGAAGAGGCGAGAGGATTAGAGGAGTGAATATTTCAATGGGGGGGGCTTTTTTATTTAAATGGGCACATATAAGTACAAAAATTCTAACAGGTGCTTGACTTTTTTTTTCTAGAGCAATATACCTATAATATCTAGAAATTGGAGGGAAAGGAGGGTTTTCTGATCTGATTTTTATTCGTAATGATTATTATCTGGTCGTGGAGACGTATTAAACTAATGCAACCGTGCGATGTATTGTCAAACCTCGACATGTTTAATATGTGGTTATAATGTCGTTTGAATGGAGAAGGATGCTCCGGCGAGACGGGTATTTGATGCGAGAAGTCGGCTAAAAGAACCACATTGTTTGCGTAGGAAGGACCAAATCGAAGAAGCCCTGCCATCGATTGGTGTTGCCAATTGGCGAAGACACGCAAGAAGCAAAGACGATTGGAAGGATGTTTTAAGGCAGATTGAAATCTGTCAATCGTGTTGTTAATAGCATGGTTTCCCCTTCCGAAATTCATTAAGTCCTCAGATTTTGCTTCCTCTTGGGAGCATATGGCTTTCACAAAACATTTTCCATCTTATCCGGTTGGCTGCAATTGTTACCATAAGTTCCGATTGGTTGCTATTCTGCCTTGTTTCCCATTCGTTAATCCAATCTTTTGTTGTTCCAGCAAATTAGGTAATTGGTCTGCTGTAGCAGATCCTAGGATAAGGGATACATAAAGAATTGGTCGACTTAGCTTCTTACGCCACTCTTGCTGTATGTGTTAATTGTATACATCAGTGGCGGTACCTACAGTTTTTCATGGCAATTTTATTTACTTTCAGAGGTTTTTTTTGCCAGAAATCTGTTGAGAGGAAATCGCCGTTGAAATATTTTTTCATATTTCCTTCTGTTTGAGTTATCTGAGCTGGGGTTTGAATCGTGGCCTCTCAAATCACTGCTATCTATCGTTTCCTAGAAATAACGCCCTCTGAGTATGTGTTGTATTGGTGGGGAACCTTGCTAAATGTTGATTCCTATTTTTGTCCCCGTTAGATTTTAAGTATGTGCTTCGTCGGCTCGGTTTCTTCTTCACAGTGTCTGCATATTAACTTGAACTGATTCGTATTCTTTACAAAACTTCCTTAGGTCTACATTGTGCGATTCTAAGGCTGGTTACTATTTTTAGACCATTCACAAATAGTTTAATTCAAGACACAAACCTGTACTTAGCAAGTATATTTTCTTTCTAGCATGTGAAATATGCCCTTTCATATGACTTCGTAAGCCTTTGTATATTAAAACAAAGAATTTAATTTTTAAGAATAAATTTCAAGAAATTAATTAAAATTTTATGTGCATATGTAAATATGTATTCCATTTAATGGAAATGATTTATTTTCAGATGTTTGCATATGTATTTGGTAAACAATACCGTGTTATATTCTTATGACTTTTCACTTCAATCCTCTTCCTCCGTATCTCATCAGTGACTTTTACAATTGTATTGCAAAAATATTATTTTCAATTAGTTTTTCAATTTAACAATTGAAAATATTAAAAACAAAAACAAACAAAAAAAAACATTTATTTCAATATAATGCTTGAATTTTCAAAGCTGACAACCATGCTAACACAGAGTAAAACCAGAAAAAACCCCATTTACTTAATAAATTATTATAGGTCAGTAATGGATATAGCGTACGCTACATTCGGCATAATACGGACTCACGGACAACATAAACAAATTTACAATATCAAACTTCACTTATCATCATCGAAAAAAAAAAAAAAAAAATTAAGAGTCAAATCGGATGGCCTTAGCCGTCAATACATTTTCTCTAAAATTTGCAACAAACTCTGCTTTCAATACAAGCATGGTATCGCAAATGGTGTGGCATGTGTTGCCTCTTTGTTAAAACCACATGAGTGGAATGAGTATTTACCCAGCCGCTTAATAGATCCTCGTCAGTGCTACGCCTTTCCCTCGTATCTCAATTTTTTCTAAAAGCCAGTCTGCTATTAAATCTCTCTTGAGTGTTACGACCAGCTCCAAATTCGTTAAGGAATGTGCCGCTATATTGACGTTCTCTCTGGACGTTTCAGTCTCTCACTTGTTTGGGTCACTGAGCACAGGGTTATTCCAGGCAACTGCATGGCAAATAAGCTCGCCAGAGCAGGTACACCCCTTCCGAAACCATTGCCAATTGAATTAGGTATGCTACTTACCTCGGCTAAATTGGCAATTAGGCATAAATTCTTCCGGGATGTCAACTACCCTGGATCAATGAGGAATCTTGTTCCACTGCCAGACTCACTTGGCCTACGTTGGATAGTTGGCATACCAACCGATTACTTAAACTTGATAACTTCAAGGTCATTGCGTAATGGGAAGACATGTAGCATTCATCAAACGACTTTTGCCAAAGTTGTAAGTCGTTTGAAGAGGAGATAACTGTTATACATCCTCTTTGTCAATGACCATCTCTTGCTAGGTGCATGTTGAGGTTATTTATCTCTCCATTCCAGTGTCAGTTTAAGGGAGTTATCCATTGATGTCAAAGAT
>QOCX01001887.1:0-16712 GCA_005959815.1 Sarcophaga bullata | reverse complement strand
ATTAATTCATGATTACACTCTTCTATGCGGGCCTTCCACCATTTTTATTTGGCATTATAGTTCCTATTACCTAGGACATAAGTAAGAGGCTTGATAGTCGGTGTAGTCCTTATTTTCTTGGCACCATAAAGGTTGTTCTTAAATTATCTAACGCTCATACAATTTCTAGCATCTTATTTTCGTTTATGGCATATCCTTCCTCTGTTTTATTTAATGATCGTGGTATATAGGCGATTGGCTTATGCTTATCAATATCTCCTTGAGAAAGAACAGCGTCGATAGCGTAATTTGAGGCATCGGTGGCAAGGTTAAAAGGCTAAAGCAAAATCAGGAAACGCGAAAAAATCAGCCGTAGTTAAAATAGCTTTTAGCTTTTGGAAAGCCAATAGTTCTTTTTAACTGACTAGTCTTTACTTCCTTCCAGTCAGCTTCGACTACATTGTACGATACTAGGGCTGCATGCGCTTTCTTCAAAACCTTTTGTCTAATGCTTTGCATTATTAACTTGTCCTTTACTATTTCGAAATCCTTCAGTACCATTTTGACTGAATGCTCCCAGGAGACAATGCAAGGAGTTTCCATCAAATGAAAGTGAAATTTTGACGCTATTGGGAAGTCTCCGTATTCTATTTGTTCTACTCTCTTACTCAATTCTTATATTTAAGAATGGATAATATATATTAATATTAAAAATTAATTTAATTAGAATATAACAGGCTGTTCGATTTATTTACCTTCACAATACACAATTGACTTCTATGCGACCAGTCAGCTTCGACTACATTGTACGATACTAGGGCTGCATGCGCTTTCTTCAAAACCTTTTGTCTAATGCTTTGCATTATTAACTTGTCCTTTACTATTTCGAAATCCTTCAGTACCATTTTGACTGAATGCTCCCAGGAGACAATGCAAGGAGTTTCCATCAAATGAAAGTGAAATTTTGACGCTATTGGGAAGTCTCCGTATTCTATTTGTTCTACTCTCTTACTCAATTCTTATATTTAAGAATGGATAATAAATTAATATTAAAAATTAATTTAATTAGATATTAACAGGCTGTTCGATTTATTACCTTCACAATACACAAATTGACTTCTATGCGAATATGAAGAAATTAGTTTAGCAGAGGTATCTGAAAAGTGGCATGTGTTCCTGGCAAAGTATCGTGTGGTCGATGGTGTCAAATGATCAAGCAAGACTAAAATGGATATGATATTATTATCAGTTCTTGATCTTGATCTTCCTCTGTAAAATCTTCAAGCGCCGAAATGCAGCTGTGATTAGGTCTAAAACCAGATTGTCTCTGAGATAGCGTATCATTGTACTACAGATATTTGGTCATTTCATATAAATTAGTTTTCCAAATATTATCGATAAGTATGATAATATTGGTGTTGGGTCATAATATCCTATCTTTTATTTTATTTATCATTATTGTTCGAATATCCATGTTATATTTAATGAATTCAATATAAATGCCCTTAATATTAAGTAAATGTAATCTGCTGAATTGTTAGCACAGTTAGGATTAAGTATGTAAAATATGTTAATGTTAAGTAAATAAAAATTGAAATAAAGCAGTTAGTTGAATAATATAAACACATCCGATCGGTCTTTCTCTTTCGGCAATAAAACAAGAAAACCACAAATAATAAAGAAAACAGTGTAGCAAGGAAATATAAATACAAAAAGTGTCAATAGTGTAACATAAATTTCAAAATACACTTTACACCACACTGATCAACAAGCTACTTAAACAACAATAATCATATCGTTGGTCGACTTTAATCTAAGAAAGGAATTCAGTTTAGATGCCCCGTTGTCACTGCTTTCTGTGCCGGTCGAAGAGAAGTAAGGGTGGTAGCTCAGAATCTCAAGAGTTAAAGAAGTGTTAAATATATTTGTGTTTTTCCTCCTTATTATTATCTGTAATTTAACAAAAAAAAATCCTAATCGGTTAAAATGCAGAACACAAATATATATTTCACATTTTTAAATTATTGAAACATTTCATTTCTTTATAATTTCATATACCAATAATTTATGTGTATGGTGTTGGTCACACTTATCCACTATTGAGTGTTGGTCACGTTTATACTACTTAAAAATGCATTTCATACCTTTCTCAATAATATTAGCAATAATTATCAATGACTTACAAATTAAGACGGCGCGAGGAATCAATTTGTATTATACAAATTTTCAGCATGCAATAATTGCAAATTACTGAAATGCTGACCACACGCTTAGGTCATGAAGTATATATATGAAGATGTTAGACTTTAAATAGTTGTAAATTTTTATTTATAGAAGGCTTCTTAGCTGTAAAAATATTATTTTTTTTCATCTCAATTTAAACTGCTGCTTATTAGCCATATTCTACCGACGTGCTCGCCCTAATAATAAGCAACGCATTGCAACCTTTATCACATATGTACATATATATTCTTCTTCATTAATTTATTAAAAAAAAACCCATAATTAAAAGTGCATCGAATCGCGAGTGTTAATATCGTTAAGTTAAAACATATTTACAGTAACAATTTCTTCCCTATTACTAAGAAACATTCAGCATATCATTTGTGTTGCTTTTGTTGTTTTATTTTCATTTATTTTTCGTACATTCTTTTCGATCAGTTTTCCGTTCCACGCGTTCCCATTCAATTTGCATATATTTGCTACTTAGAAATAATGGATTCGGAAATTTCAAATATTGCGTATCCGAAGAAGATCAATTAAATTTTTTTTTTGTTCGAAACAAGTGAATACTAATAAATTCAAAGATAATTTAATAATTTACTTTGGTCAATTTTTAATTCTCGTTTTGAGAAATTACTATATAAACGAAAATCATAATGACTAGTAAGGACTCAAAACACATCCAGAACGGAAATTTTGGAGAAATTACTCGAGAAAAAAACGAAGATCATTAAGAATATCTACAAGAAATCAAAAAAACCATTGTAGAATATTTCCAACCATAGAGGCTTTCAGCCAGAGGCGGATAATTTGGATCTCAATAATGATGCTAGAACCGAGCTTGAAGATCTTTGTGTAACAACGAAGAGTTTGTTTATGAGTCTTTTGGCCAATAATATGCATTATAATGTGCCTGAAACTTCATTTAGCGTACAAATTCACCATTCAAGACTCCCAAATATGAGGCTCCCTATACTGAAAAATTCAATCACTTGATCTCATGCTTGTGCGAATCGGCCATGGGTAAGGCGACGGCCTTTCAGATCCCTGAAGGGAATTACACCAAAGCATTAGCAAACTTGGAAAAATGCTTGATATTTTTCGATAATATTGAAAAATTTTTTATTTCCCCGAAATTACCTAGCCTTCGACTATGAAACGCCTAGCCTGATTGATACAGTTTCTGCCATTTATGATTCTTTGTTATCAATTGGTGATGACAAGAAAATAACTAATGCCATATTAATACGTTTAGTGATGTCGAAAGTGGATCCAATCACCAAATCAAAAGGGGAAGAACAGTTTGATTTCGAAAAGCTCTCATTGTGTTCAGATTGTGGCAAATAAACAAATAAATTCAATTTCTTGTTTTATTTTCCACAAATTAATTTTATTCAAATATTTTTATTGATATTTTTTTTCAATTCATAAAGTTCTCAATCTTAAGGCAAATCAATTGCATCCCTTTGGATGTTACAAAAATAATAAATTTTTAGTTCAGTGTGTACAAATAAGAGGCAAAAATTAAATAAATTACAGGATAATGTGAATAATACAGAAGATGTAAGATAAAAGCTTAAATTATTATTATGGATGCCCTATATTGATTGTTAGCCCTCTTCAAGTTGATCGCCGGGGATGGCATATTGCAATCTCCGAACTTAAACATTCCGGCGCCCTTGCAGTATTGCAATCAAGAGAGAACTTTGGAGTCATACGTTAAGGCTATGGCAAAGGAAATCAAAGAACAAAAGAAAACTTTTATATTAATTCAAATTTGATTAATTTAGTTTTTCTAAAATCCCTGTTAAATAGAGGATATTAAATTAAAACTAGAGCAGCTCACGATCATCTAACTCCAGTGGGTATCCGAACACTGTAATAATGAAAGGTAATGAGATTATAAACTATAAATGAAAAATCGTATTTAATATATGTATGTACTTATGTATTAGGAAGAACACAATCCAGAAATCAAGTAGCCGAAAATTGAAAACTGGGCCAAATGTTTGCCCATTGCACCACCAAATACACCATTTCATTTAATTTTGTTGTAGACGTCACAGCCCAACTTGATTTCAACTGGGGCAGACACAAAAAGGTTTGGGTCTGCCAATTGTAGTCCCGGAAAATCGTCCGCTAACCTTCCGTCTACCGAACTTGACGGTGTGAGGCCTTCTAACTTCCTTCGCACCTCCGCATACGTTTCGATCGTGTCACTGCTGCCGTGGCAACCTCTAATTGTCAATAGCATCTGCTAAGTTTTCTGCTCTCACGATTATGGGACGAACGAGGTCCCCTGGTGGTGTCTCGGGACCAACGATACGATGGCGCCTACCGCTCTTCGATGCTGCGACATTCTTCGGATCAGACGTACGAGGTCTATTGTCCGGCTCGTGGAGAAGCGTGTAATAAATATCACCGCAAAGCTTACATTTGCCAGTGCTCATGCACGTCCGCTAGGTATGATCGTGCCTCAAATAGCCAGCGCAGTACTTGTGGGCAGTCACCAATTCCATTTGCTCATCGTAGTCACGATCTTCTACAAAATTGGTGCCGTTGTCGGAACACATATCCGTAGGATATTCACGACAAGAAATGAATCTAGTCAAAGCGGCTAAGAACGCCGACGTGGATAAGTTACTAACGGGTTCTAAGTGAATAACTTTCGCAGCAAAGCAAACAAACAAACAAACGTAGCCCTTGGTAATAAGACATGCTCTGCCAGTGTAGTTGCGAATGTAGAAGGGCACAGCAATATCCACACCAGTGCTAGCGAAAGGACGAGTGAACACCGTACGAGATGTAGGCAATGCTGCCATTATCTGACTCTGAATCATTCCCTTATGAACAGTACAAGTTTTGCGACGCCCTAACGACGGTCTTTACTAAATTCTTAGACCTGCGCATGTAATTCGGTCCTTAAGACTCTTAGCATTAACTGGTTTCCACCATGTAAAGTTAGCCGATAAACAAAAACTACTAACAGATAAGAGAATCGACTAGCTGTTCATAAAAGAATCGGAAACTGCTCGTTGTACTTGAGATTTACCGCATTAACTAGCCTGCCACCGACTCTCATCGAACCACTTTCATCTAAGAAGGGATTAAAATTCAGTTCCGCTTCTACAATCCGCTCTCCATCCGACAACTGCTAGTATTCCTGAGGGTACCAAGCTCTTTGAGCTATTTCTATTTATTTCCCCTCGCATTCTGGATTTCGTGTGGAGTAATCTCCAAAGAACCAAAACTCGAACCTACTCTATCAAAAAACCTAAATATTACACGTAACGCTCTTGAGTAGAAGAAGTAAGTGAAGAAAACAATGTGACATTTTTCTTCTTCCTTAGTGTCATATTCCTCGGGAATAGTAGTAACAAATGGTGGGTTCCATTTGTTACTAGGAGAACCTAAGCAGGGGGAACCGTGCAACCACAATTTGTCCGTTGCCAAATCTTGCGGCCGAACTCTTCGACTTATCAAATTAGTCAGATTTTGCTCCGACCGGACATGCCTCTAGCAGACCTTGTTCATATGCTCCATCACCTTTGCAACTCTATTGGTAACAAAAGTTTTCCAAGAACTAGGTGGTTTTTGAAGCCAAACTAAAACTATGGTAGAATCTGCCCACCCATAGAACGTTGTTTTCGTTGCGTCAAACTTTAAATTTGCCCTCACAGCCTTCACCAACTCAATCAATAAGGCAGCCTCGCAAAGTTCCAGCCTTGGTAGAGAAATTATTTTAAAAGGAGCGACCCTCGACTTAGCCAGATTCAGGTCTGAGTACCTGAATCCTTTGCAATATGAATGTATACACTCGCCCTGTATGCTTTCTCTGAAGCATCCGAAAACCCATGCACCTCTACTGTACAGTCGGGTCGAAAATCTACCCATCCTTCTTTAATCTCATTAATGAAACCATATTCATCAAGAAATTGCTTCCATTTCGAATGACTTTCAAAAATCATCCCATATTCTTTGCGGTGATAATAATGGGACCTAACCATCCATCAGGATCGAAAAGCTTAGCTATAATCGATAAAACTTCTCTTTTGGTAAAATTCTCTTTGATCTCGATTGCCGTTGACTTAAAGAAAAACTGATCAGACTTGGCATTCCATCGCATACCCAGAGTTTTGATAGAGCTAATGTCTTCAAACTCTAAAAAGTTATACCTCAATAAGAGGTCAGAAGGAAACCTATGAAGAATTCGTCATTTGAGGTTCATTTCCCCTCATTGAGTATCCTGCAGAAGTCAACGCTGACTCTAATTGGTCTCGAGACCTCATGAGGCCCCAGCTAACGCATCATCGACATACATCATATCCCGTAAAATTTCAGAAGCTAAATGCCATTTTGAGTTACCGTCATTAGCGAGTAGCAGCAATGTTCGTATTGCCAAAAATGGAGAACAATTTACCCCAATCGTGACGGTTTTCAATTGGAAATTCTTTACTTCCTCATCTGGTTTCTTACTATTCTCTGGTACTTTACCTGATCACGATCCAAGAGAATCTGTCGATATACCTTCTCAATGTCTCCAGTAAAGACATATCGGTAAACCCAAAATCTAACAAACCAGAAGCCTCAAGTCGTTCTGTAAAAGAACCCGGTAAATAATGTGTCATTCAAGCTCAGTCTACTTGGCGTTTTACTAGACGCATTGAAAACAACCCTAACCATCGTGAAAGAGCTTTCAGGCTTGAGTACAGCGTGATGAGGTAAATAGTAGGAACCCCCTTCACTCGCGTTCTTTCCACTCACCTTCGCCATATGTCCCAGTGATTAACATTCCAATAAAACCACATCATAATCCAATTTCAGAGATGGGTTTCAAAGTAGGGAAGCTTCGTTTCGCAAAAATTGTCTGTAGGCTTTTGGGCGAGAAGAGCCAAGACAATCAAGAGAATGTACTGGGGTTTAATGGGTAATGATACCATGTACCGCCCAGCCGAATTCCTCCGTATTGTTTTCCCAAGATATTCTTCATAGTACTCATTATCAGGCGACATCTTCGACTGTCGTGGAGGTTCCTCCAAGTTCTAGAACCTCTCCAACTGCTTTTCTAGTTCTAATTCAGTACAATATGACAATAGAGTCTTAAAACTTTTGGAACGCAGTTCGGGTAGCGAAATTGTGAGTGCCCATCCAAATATACTCTCCTGGGCCTTCAAATTCCCAACAAGATTTTTCTAACGCCCTCCAATATTACGATTGGATAAATGTCGCCTTCAATTAGAATATCCACGCAATCGCTCTCACTAACTTACGAATCTGCCAATATGATTTCCGCCGCCGATCGCGATGTTTTAACAGTGGAACTGGGTAACCTTCCTGTCAACTTCGGCAACTCCAAACCGATAGCCTCCACGCGAAATTGATTATCCAACAGTGAAGTCAAGAGAAAGGAACACTGACTTTGGACAGCACCAACATATGCTCCATTCAAACCGGGGATGCTAGGTTGGCTGAGACCCTGAATCGTTTAGAGCCTTAGCTCTGAACGTCTCTCCTCGGTGGTAGATACCAACTACAGCAAAAAGTTCCCTCGCTGATTTCCGATTACCTTCCGAATCCTCTTCATCATCTGTTGTAAAGGCTTCATAGAAATCCCGCACCTTTGCCCACAACGACTTGAACTCCGCTCTCGGCATCTCAATGAAGACGGTCGTATTACCTTCCTGAGGATTATTATTAAATTCCCTTTCAAAATCGAGGATTATTTGGGCAAAACCTCTCAAACGTTAACAATTTCCTCGACATCGACATC
This sequence comes from Sarcophaga bullata, assembly GCA_005959815.1. NCBI lineage: Eukaryota > Metazoa > Arthropoda > Insecta > Diptera > Sarcophagidae > Sarcophaga > Sarcophaga bullata. Next base: position 8,740 of record QOCX01001887.1, on the reverse strand, counting down.
TCGACTATATTAAAGGAGGGTATGAAAAGCTATGAAGAGTTCACAGCATGGTTGAGATTCTGTTCCTCACTATTTCACGAGTAGTTCCCCCAACGAAATCAAAATCAAATAAAAATATAAACTTAAAGAAATAATAATTTACACACAACCAAAACCGAAAATATTTCAAAAATAAACAAAAAGGTCACTGTGACCACCCTGCTTTGCACAACGTATGTACTACAATTTACAATTTACAATTAAATAAAAAAATTACAATATAAAATTTTTCTTTAATTTAAAGTGACAAATAATAATCAACTTTGAATAATTTTAATAAATACACTGAATTAATGAATAAAAGAATAAAAAAGCAAGCGGAAACTTATAAATAAAATTTATTGTTCAAATTTAATTACAAAATTGTTATTTACTTAAAGATCTGTTCCAAAATCCAGATCTATCAAGCATATAAGTAAATAACACTTATTTATGGGTATCTCATGTATCAAGTGGATTTGAAAGTTTTAATAAAAGGTAATGTGTTTTACTATTTAGCCAACGCACCATCTCCAATTATAACACCAATATTGATTTATAACCGATATCAAATTGGGTGGTTGAACCCGATCCTCAACTTTACTATTCACACCACGATTTGATATCTCAGTCACATTTGACTTTATTATAAGCCAAGACAAATTAGTATAACAGTGCGTAAACAAAGAACACTTTGGTTCTTATATTCAATAAACTCACAAAGTGTGAAATTATAACACAACACTTTGCAGATATATATGCACTGTTATATATTTCATATACAAGTAAAGTTCTGTTAGACTAGACAATAAAACTTTACAAGTAGATAAAATTTACCAGCAAATAGAAAATTATAAAAGTACAACAAAAACAACTTTACTTTGTAATATGGAGGTTATTTAAGAAATTGTTAGGATAAAGCTGTCGCACAAAAAAAGGTTCCACAAAGGTCGTCTGGACCAAATGTTAAACCGCTGCCTGATGTGGGGAAAAGAGCAAAAGGAAAAACTATTGCTCCAAATCTGTAATCACTAAAAAGTGTCCATAATTAGAGAACGCCCAAATTTACTAATAAGCCACTAGAGAAAAAACATTTCCCTTTTATTTATTGGCTGGTTGACTTCTTACTCTTCTTTCTGTTCCAATTGTTTTATTAATTTTTCCACACAGATTTAAACACTATTTTTCTCTTTTTTTTCTTTTCTTTTTAATTCGTTTTATTATTTTTCAATTAAAATTATTACACACTTTTGACTGTAGTTGTGAAAGCCATGTGTTAACCCAGAGGAAAATTGTTAGTAACATTTTCAAGTGTACTTATTAACCTAAAGACAGCGTATTTAACTTGACAAATATTCTTCCAAAAGTCGAGATCATTTCTCATTGTCATGGGAACCCTACTATAATATTTCCTTGGGTGTATAATTCAAACCTTAAAATAGAGCTATTGTGCCGGCAGAGATCAGCACTTTTTCGCTACTCATAAATACACCATGAAATTTTGAATATGAGTGAGTCAACAGTATTGAAATTTAACTACTCTGATTCATTCGTACTCTCTACAACGTTGATTTATAAGTACAAATTGTAATGAGTATGAGTACAACGTTAACGTCGAACTCATGACATTAGAAATATGTTTGATTCATAAATTTGGAAAAATGCTTATAATACGCATAAACAGCGTTGCCGTTTTGGTTATTTTTAACCAAACTTGGTTATTTTTTCTAATGTGTAAATATGTATTCTTTCTTCATTGTTTTCTCTTACATGTTTACTTTTAATGTTTTTATTACTATGCAAAGAATCGCATATGCGTTTTGTTTTTGGTTTTTTTATATATTAATTTGTAAATTATCTTAAATACAAGCACTGAAGTAGAATAATTTTTATATCAAACCTTAAAATATTTATATATAAACATAATTTATGTATTTTAATTTATTTTTAAATATTGAATATCTTAGATAACTACAATATATATATATATATTATAAAAAATGTTAATACAAATAAATAAAAACCTTAATTTATTATTTGTAGTTTAACTCCACAGAAAAAAATAAAATTTTGCCATTTTCAAAAGGGCAACCTTTTTTTTGCCAATGCTAAGCTGGTTGCCCTTTGTTGGCTTCTAAAAATGCTTCTAAAAATGGGACTTCTATTCTCATACCTCAAATTTAACATAAAATGAATTTTAGCTTTTAAATTCTGCACCAACTTTTTAAACAAATGTTCCCGTACGCAGCTCATTATTGAATGAAGCTCAGTATGACAACTTTTATAATGTCGTTTTAAAGAGTATTCACACTTTTTTTTTATTATTTGTGCACATAGTAAATACAGCTTAATTCAATAAAAAAAACTTTGTTTACCAGTTTTTATTCCACATTTTAATTTCATTTTTCTTTGGGTGTATAAATGGCATAAAAATTTTTTAAAAAGATGCGACACCAACCCGCTTCACTGAATGCTGACAAGCAACTGAATGCAAATTTATGCTCTTTTTAACGAACATTGTTGATGTTCGTGTCCTATGTGTGTAAAAAGCCGAAGATGTTCAGCACCCGGGGTCTACATTTGGCGATATCTGGTGATGAGTGTTGTTAAGGTCATTTTAAACTCAAAAAGTCCTAATTAAGTCTTAATTTGAAAAAGTTATATTTGTTTCTTAAGTTCTGTATTAATATAAATATTTGTTCTTCTAATATAGAATTTTACATTTTTAGTTCAATCTGAGAGAAAGTCTATGGAATTTGCATATAAGTACGCTGTCGAATATTGTTCTATTCCAAGTGATTTTTTGTTTTTCTATAAATTAAAAACCACCTCTCGCTTGAATAGTTATAACCAAGAACATTATTATAATTCATTATATAATTTAGAACGATTAGAATACGTCTTTAAAATTTTAAAGATTTATGCATAAATAGGTAAGAACCAAAAAGGACATTTGCCTTACACTGCCACTTAAAATACATATTATTTAATCATTTTGTTTCAAAGTTTTTTAACACATTACAATCATTATTATTATGATAATTAAAGAAGAACCATGTTTATGTAGAAATTTTTTAAATTTATATATAAAAGTACCAAAAAGGGCAATTCGTACCACTTCGTTACTCAAAATACATACATATTATTCATTTATTTTGTTTAAATATTTTTGTGCCCAAAATAGAATCATAACAATAATTTTTTTTTCTTAAAGAATTACTTTTTATTATTATTTTATTTACATTTAAAATTTCTATATAAATAATCATGAAAGTACCGAAGAGGGCATTTGTGCCGCAATGCAACCTTGCATACAATAGCCTCATCATTAATGTTCAAATGTCATTTAAAAACGTGTGAGAATTCTGCTTTATACATATCGTTCTGTTTTGCTAACGAGATAGAACGTTTCGGTAAGCGTTTACATTGCTCTCCATATGTTAAAAAGAGAACGTTCGCTTCGGTAAGTTACGTTACGTTCGGATGACTGGCTCTTAAAAAAACGAACGCACGGTACATTACGTTACATATGGCTAACTGGCCCATTATATTTCATTTAATTTTGCTATTGTGTTTTATTGTTGTATTATTGTTGTTTATTGTAATTTAGAAGTTTATGTTTACTTCTAGGATGAATTATGTAAAGTAGTTAAATCCACTTTCCAAACGTTATTATTATAATACTTCCTCCTCATCCACAGCCGGAAAAGAAGTGCGTAACGAAACAGCAGAGTGATGAAGATTAACCTAGATTACCTTTAGTCTGTAACAATGGCGGTGTCCATCACTTCTTATAACAGAAAATTTTCATCCAGGTGTGCCGGTCACATGATTGCAAACTCCTGATGGGAGTTCGAAGAGCACATGATCGACGGAAACTACATTGTTTTACCTATGCAAATTGAAAACACATTTTGAACTCAAATTAAAAAGATTACCAAGCGTCATTAAACTATCTAGGAATATACAGTTACTTATACGATTCATTGGTTTTTAATAAATTAATGTTAGTCTGCTTGACGCACTCTTTAAGAAGGTAATATAATAGCAGTAGATGCACTTCCAAATCCTTTTGTCTACTTGTTGGTTGCCTTTATTAAATATATAGCGAACTATTGTAATTTAAATTTTTTTGACCATTTATATACATTTAAATGTTCGCTGTTATGAACATGGTACTTGTTATGAAAATAGCCCTAGTCTTTAACAATTGGTAATGGCTATCTTGTTGAAATTATATCTGTCAAACAATGGTGTAGCTAGGTAACCAAGGGCCCTGGGACAAATTTAAAAATGGAGCCACTGTTATGTAAACTGATTAGGTTTTATCAAATAAAATATGAAATACTTTAAAAATCCTAAGCTACTTAAGCTCTTTTTTGTGCACTGCTGGGGGCTAATAAAAATATTAAAGAGTAACAACAAAAAATTACAATTAATACTTGGTGTAGTTTTGGCTAATAAAACAAAATAGAGAAGATTCAAGGTTTTATTATATAATGGCGCCGGCCTAGCAACTGACTAAATAACAATGTATATTACAATTTTTTCCTAGCTTTATAAATGACTTCGTTTAAATCCAGGCTTCGTGATTCATGTCGGAGTCGAGTTTGGTGTCATATTATTTCTTAATTAATTTTTTATTATTCTCAATTTGCTAAATGACATTTCATCTGCTGCAGAAGTGATAGGAATTGTAAAGAGTAATAACATTGCTGTAAATACTTCCGTTAGGTCGCATTCTAGCCCTCCATCTTTGCTAATTATTTCCTTACATAATTGGTGAATATTCCATGCTTAAGTTAGTTGAGGTAAAACTAGGTGACAAATATTAATAAATTGAAATGAAAAACTATGACCTATTGCTCATCAACATGTAATAAAAATGTTGGTGTTAGAAAATCGAATATATAACAGACTACACTCATACCAATAAAATGTGTAACTAATTGAGGTATGTATTACTGTGTCTAGTACATTATTTTAGATATTTTTTTCTCGGTTTGGAAATCGGTGATCAGCAGTTAATTCATCAAAAAAATTTTTTTTATCTTTTCTTTGCCTTATTTCTTGATAATGGGTATACCATATTTTCTTGCAGTTTCACTGGTTTTTCATGTGATTTCGAGAATCATTTCTATAAACTTGCAACTCTGTTTTGGTCACTGCTAAAACTTTACTAACCGCACCCAAATTGATATCGCATTTTTGTAATGATGCATAATTTATGTCGTTTAATACACTGCGCATGAATGCGCAAAGCAACACAAACTCGAAATGTAGCATTTTTGTTTTAATACTCTCTGCTTCACTACGCTCATCTTTATTATTACTCTTTAGAACTATTTCTCATAATGCTTTGATAATATCAAAATAACGAAGTTTTTTGCAGATATCGTATTGATCCTACTGAATTATCTAGTCGGATTTATTTCTTTAGACTGGTGTCCGATTCGCCAGTGACTTTTGACAGTTTGACATCTTGCATCTGCTAACGGCATCCTTTATCAACAAATTTAAATTATGAGTGGCACAATGTACGTACTCTGCGTTATGCTGGATATTCTTAATATGTTTTTGTACACCATTATACACACCACTCATCACACTGGCTCCATCATAACCTTGCCCCGCACATGTTTTAAATCAATTGTTGTTAATTGTTGTCACTTGCTTGACTAAATCTACTGCGCCATGTTTGATAGCTGCATGAAAGCCTAGAAATACTTCTTTGACTTCTATATCAATCGGCTGTCCATTTTCCGATCTAGTTATTCCTGCATACCTCACAACAATGCTTAGCTGATCTACCTTTGATATGTCGTCCTGTGTCGTATCCATTATAATGGCAAAAAACGGTGACGCTCTAATTTGCTCTGGTAGATGGGTTTTGAGTTTGATCGCCAAGCTTTCATTCATTTCATTTTGAATTGTTACACTCAGATCTTGTAGATCCTAAAAACACAAAAAAACAGAATTTAAAAAGTCCTGATATTAAACAGTTAATAATAATAGGTGCTCTACGATATCGAATAACCCTTTTTGTTTTCCAAAATTATGCTTCTTTGCAAGTTTCATTTTCAAGTTAGTTTTTTTTTACACACAGCATATGCTTCCGAATGGCCACTCGAACAACTGTGTTGTTTAATTCTTTCTGATAAATGCTTCCAATCTCGAATTCTCGTACACCAACCATTATTCCTTTGTGAAGCAAATAACCAGCATGGTTGACAATAGTCGCGTCTAGTATTTTGGAATAACACAACCAAAAACGATTAACTGACCCATAATTAGAACACGAAACGTAGTACAACTTTGAAAAAACCCATTGCTCTGTTTGACGTCTGTTGGAAAAGGATCGTTTTTTGTTATCACTTAATATGTTGTTCGTGAAGTTTCCGAAGTCATAACAGGATTTCGTACACTTTTCGAAAAATGTAGAGGTCTGTAGTTCCTCCAAACCCTCGGCTCTTATGCAAACATCATCCACGTTCACATGATCGGCGCGGAGGTATTTTCAATTGCAATCTTCTTCAGTAGGCTTCTCAGCCATATTATTTAAGTCACTATCAATAGAATTATTTTGGCCAGATGTACTTACAGAAGGCTAACAAACACTTGTCAATTTTGGGCTGTCAAATTAGTTTTCAGTTGGAAACCGAATCTAATTTTCACCGAAAAAATCGTTTTCACTTGAGTAAGCAAAATTGTCGAATTTGGGACGTTACAAATTCACATAATATCCAAGAGCGTCCAATGCATTCCGAAAAAGTCAGTGTTTAGTGTGAATTTTGGGGCTGCAGACTTTTCAGTCCAGACCATCACTGTCAACGGTGAGCCGTATAGGGCCCTGACTATCAACTTCTTTTGGCGTGAATTGGATGATCTGGACATCAACGACATGTAGTTTCTTGTGGCTGATACCACACTGAATATCCGCAAGAAGGATTTGACACTGTTGAAAGTTTTTCTTGTGGAGTTTTCTTAAATCGTGGGAGTATGCGAATAAACCACAATTCAAACCTTTTCTCAAAGCCAACACACGCTATCGGTCAAATTCAACCTGAGTTATGCGCCAGTGCGTTCCACCAGGTCAGACATCAAAACAAAATATGCTCTCAGCAGATTTCTGGCAAAAACTCTGAGAGTAACTAATATTGCAATGGGAAAAATTTCTCAAAAATCAGTAGTTCGGAGTCGACTATAAACTGTGGGTCAAAGCCGCTCATGTATAAAATTAACATACACAACTTAAGTGGTGTGAGAAGCTAGGCCATTATACTGACTGAAGTGTTGTAATGGCCAATTATGTATGTATGTATATATTCAAATGCTGATTTCCTCATTTTAACTAAACTACAACCTGCTGTAGAAAATGGTGAAATATTGTTGAAGAGAACAACTTCTACAAATTGCTAATTGTATGCAAACTCTGTAATCATTAATATCAAGTAAATACTATAGTGGTTCAAAACAGAGAAATGATTGTACAATTAATTTTAACCTGAAGTAAAGCAGAAAAATTCAAATGCTTCAAGCGTAATGAAAATATTTTGTTTTATCTGAATACCCTCAGAATCAAATTTCAAAAATACATTTCCAAAATGCTGATACCTTTAGGGTAACCAACTGTGCTAATAAAGTATAATAAATACAATTAAATTCTAACAACGTGGAAATAATAAGAAATAGACACGATAATGGAAATCCTTGTTTATATAAAAGAAAAAAACCTTTGACGGTTGAAAAAGTTTGAGTGGTTTTAGTTCCTGAAATGACAACTAAATTGTCTCTTAAATTGTGTTAATTTGTTTACCACACTCACCAAATTGCATTTAGTTGACCTGATATGTTGCACAATCTCAAAACCAATACAAATTTTAGTTTAAACAATATACTATTCCTTCGAAAGTGAGGAGCCAAGGAACATACAAAAAGGATAATTAATTGCTGTAAAATGTTACAAAGATGATTCCATATCCTTAGGCCAATTACCAAAGTTAAACGACTTTTTAAATGATGTTGAACTTTTTTTGTACATATCATAGACTAATTGCTTTCCATTGGCATTAATGTCTATCAAATAATATAATTTCTTCATTTTTGTGAAACAGTGTGGAACAGACTTGTTGTTTGATACAGACTTGTTGTTTGATACAGACAAATTTCTTCACTTAGCAAAAGAAATATGCTGGTAAAATTAGACAGTATTAGAACTTTTACCAGGTTTATGTATCATTATTACTTCAAATACATTTCGAGTCAAGGGAAAATATTTAAAACTTAAACAAGCATTCGAAGTGTCATTAATATTAACTATAACTTTAGTTTCAAAATTTTTTAAAGTTATTAAGCCGAAGCCTGAACTTTTTCCCAAATTTAATTTTTATATTTCAGTTATTAAGAATAGTTGCACAATAGCCGTGGTATAGTGGGTCCTGTGTTGGTTTGTTAGACGTGTGGCCATAACTCAAACTTAAGGTCAGACATCTCGGTCAAATCGAAATATGAAAAATATTTATTCGCCGACTTCCTGGCTTCTCCTGGAGTGAGAAGCTTGGTCGTAATCCTGACTGAAAGGCTGTAATGACCAATTATCTATATTTGTGAACAACTTTTGTTTCTTAGGCTGTATAATTTGTATTAACATTGTGGCAGATTATGCAAATGCTTTGGTTTTTCAGAATTGTTATTTTCAAATGTGTAATCTTGTCAGATTTCT
>QOCX01001885.1:5113-27291 GCA_005959815.1 Sarcophaga bullata | reverse complement strand
ACGCTAAGAGTAATTTTGCGTGATTTTTTTGTTATGTATAGAATTTGATCAAATGACAAAATTTATGACTTCAATATTTACACACAAATTTAATTTATGTTACAAAAATTGATTGACTAATATTATTATGTCAATCAAAATAAATAAAAATTTTTCTTTCTATTCATTTAAATAATTACATAACTTTTTAAATTGTACGATTATGGCGATTACTCAACTGCTTAAAAAATATCAAAATAACGGAATAAACATTCTAAGGCCAGCTATGGTCTTGCCAAGACATCCTCACTAAAAACTCACCACACCCTTCTTTAAAAAAAGTGAAGGGTAAATAATTATAGCACTGATGAAAATGTATTGTTGAAGCGCGAATTTAGTGAAGACATTCACCCATATTCGTATGAGGCTGTCGCCGCCAGGGGTGGTTAGGCTGAATAAAGTTATATACATATCCGTTCTGTTTTCTCTTAATTCAAATCAGAAAAACCGAACTTTTTAATAGAAAGTAATGGCCAATTTCACCAAATAATTGGATTTGCATTAGGAGCATGAAATGAAATTTGTCATATCGTGAATTGAGATATAAGACTAACAACTGTATTATTAACGATTTCCTGGCGCTTAAAGTGCATTAGAGTTATACTAATGATGATGCAGAACATTCCTTATTTCAGTGCAATCGATAGCAAAGCGAGCGAGAGGTCATGTTACCAAGGATTAGGTTAGGAATGGGTCAGAAAACATCGTAGTGACGATGATAAAATAAAAAGAAAACTAGAAATATGCGTCAATTTTTTGTGAGAAGCTACGGAGAAAAAGGAAAATTCACCATGGCAAGAAGTGTAAAGATAAGATTTCCTGAAAGGGAAAAGTCATGTAGCCAAAGAAAAGAAGCTTACTCTGGTTTAAGCTACTTTCGAAATACAATGAAAAGTCCGTAATCAGCGTTCATTACTAACTATTCACAGATTACTAAGTGGTTGTATTGTACTTTTGGACCCATATGTTCACTGTTCTGCAGCAAATAACTATTTGAACCTAATATATCCTAAATATGTAGAATTTCTTTTATCATAGAATACTGTTCAATATCAACATTTATCATCCTGTGGCTAATTATGGTCGCTATATTCGATAGGGTAATACACTTCCAACTTTTACATTAGGTGGGGTCCTTTCCCTCGGGAAATTTTCTTGTTCAATTCTGATTGCCGTAAAACCGAAGTGCGTCCACAGACTTTGTTACCATTTTGTACTTCTAGACATAATGTTGTTTTCTAGACAGTTGACAAAGTGTTGTTTCACTTGTGTCCACCACTGTGGTAAACGAAGGACGTTCAGTTTGCCTTGTATTGTTTAGTTCTTGTGTGCAATTTTTCCGAACTTTCGTGGTGAATTAGTCCTTCGAATTATTCTATAAACACATAGCATTCCACACATATGAGCTAGGTAGGTTGAAGAAGAGGAGACCAACCAAAGGTTTCATGCCTATCGCCATTCACATAAGTCATCGTGTAGGCCTGTTCTGTGCTTACCATTAGGAATACCACATTCGTATCTTGTATAAATTTCAGTCCACTCCTCTAAAACGATTTATGTCTGGTATAACACAAGTGACGCAAAAAGTATTGTTTCGATATTTCCACCACTTTCCCTGCATTCATTATTTTTTACAAAACCAATACGGTTCAGGTCTAAGTGTAGTGCGGAGTGACCCGTGAGAACGCTCACTTTTTTTTTTTTTCGTTAGAAGAAATGCGTTACACCACTTATCGGGTTTAAGAAGCTGGTTTCCATAATGATGGGATCGAAAATCCGTAGATGTTCTATTTAGCTCCTAGAACAAGTAAGGGAGTCCATTTATTGTTAAAAGACGTCGTCAGTACGCTCCTGAGTAACCCGAAATTCCACGACTAGTTATTGTTTAGTTTATATACATATTCAATTGCGGTTACTCGGTAATGCTAATAATAAAAGACCTTATGCCACTAAAATTGCTTAAACTCTCTTAGCGACATACGTTATAGACATGCACCACTCCAAATTGGTCACTATTGCGATGATTAGTGCGTATTTGACGTTAGGAATATTTGAATATATTTTATGGTTGTGTTTCTTACCGCAATTTTATTTATAATTAGCCAAATTTCTTGTCACTTAAACAATTAGACTTTGTGATAATTTGATATAAAATAAGATAAAAATTATCTTGATTGGAGAAGATAAGAATAGGTTCCCATAAAGGTTCCTGCGTCAATAAGAATGTTTTAACTGTAATAATGATGCAATTACTCACATTTTTCCTAATTTCATTTCTTTAGCCAATAAATAAGTGAAAGTGTTATATAAACCACCGATGCCCAATCTTATGGGATAAATATTAATCAGACACGTCTATGTTTCTGCTCTCTATGGAAAGATTACATTACTAGCGTGATGAAATTTGTATTTCTTTGCTTTCGTTTTTTTCTACAGTCCATTTTATTCATTACATAAAAAAAGCGGAAATACTGTATGGAACCGTTTGACTTAATTTTAAAAAAAAAAATTGTAAACTTGTTAGCTTTTCCCACTGATTCAATAACCTAAAGGGTCATCATCAGCACACTTAGTAACTGTTAGAAAAAACACTGGCTAAAAATCCAAACCACACTTGTCAAGTTAATTTCATTAAAAGACCAGCCATATGAGATGAACTCGCAACGATTATTTATAAAAACAGAAAATGTTCAAACGTAGAATCGCTGTAGAAAAAATTGCGCTAAAAAGAAGATTTGCACAAACAGAGCTTGATTTATGAACGTCCAAGGTCTGTTTTTTATCTTATTCTCTCTTTGTGGGTCTCTTCAATAGATTTCAGTGCAAAGCAAAGTACTGAAGGCTAACAGCAAAAGCCACAACGACCACATTTGACATTTATAACTGTTGCTGTATTTAAAAAAAGAAATGGTAAAAAGAAAAAAACATATAAAAAATAAAAATCAGGAACGAAATCAAAAACAAAAACTTAAAGTGAAAAAATAAAAGCTGCTTTGAAAAATTTCAACTAAAAAATCACAAAAAAAAGCATATAAGAGAAAGTTTTTGGGAAGGTACCCGAAGTTAAAGAACTTAAAATTAATTTGAATAAGGAATTCTAATTGAATCAACCATTACGCATTATCTTCGAAAGAATGACTACCATAGCAAAGTAGCCACGGACAATATTTCAGTTACACTGTGACTTTTCCATCTTTTAATTGAAAGGGCAACAAAGCTCTTATCAACAGGCAAATGTCAATCAAGATTTGAACCAGATGTCTCAAAATTAGTTTGGGTGTGACAGCTACTGTTAATACACTATCGCGTGATTTGAATAGAAAATAGAAAAAAAATCAATTTTTCATGTGGTTTACTGAATTTCATTGTGTTAATTCATGAAAGGAAGATCTGAACTTACATTTGCCGTCTCTACCCCCGAAACAATTGAAAATATTGACCAGTACGTTATTGTTCATAATCAATCATTAGCGCAATCGATATGAGTGTTTGACTTTGTTCAACTGAAATTGTAAAAGAAGTGTTTCTTCATTTCGTAAACGTGGATTAAATGTGTATTTACACATACACAATACAAGCCGCAGTTATTTTATTTTTAAGAAAAGGCGCCAAATAAGTGGATTCGTTAGCGACCGTTTCTCGGGATGCAGGCAGTAAAATAATATGAGTTTGCATAACTTTCACTGTTACTCTGGAATGTGCTTTAGGTGAATATTGTCATACTTCTGTATGAGATATCGTTGTTTTATAATAACAATTAAATAAGGCAAGAGACTGATTAATTTTATTAAACAAGCGTAGTTGTTGGCAATTTTATGTAAAATAAAATAAAATAAATTAAAAAATGTTTTGAAATTACGTTTAGTAGTTGACCTGAATGCAAACGGAGATACGGCCGATTAATAATACCCCACACAATAAGAACACTGTCACAACGGAAACCAAATATGCAAAAGTGAATCATTTTAGCCTTACTTTTATTCCTAATAAAGTAAAATTAACACCCTTGGCAAACAGACATCAATAGCAACAATTAGATGAGAGGAATTAGTACGCTAAGCCAACTATTTTGGAAAAGAATGACTATTGTTTTAGAACCGTTGCTATGAGCATGGGCAAATTTCGAACCGTTGGCCAATATTTTGTTTATGGTAGTGATGTAAATTAATGTGGTATTTTATTGTAAAACCTTGAGAGTTTACATCCTTTCGTCGTTGTCAACTAGGAATCCTATTGAACGTTTCTAAATATGAATTCCGTTTATTAGGCTATGAAACAGAAAATTTTGGTAGACGTATGGATAAGTCATGTTTGTGGCCTCAAAATCGTCAGAACTTTTCGTTGTTGCCACTATTGTATGTTTCTGAATTTGAATTTTTCTAATATATGATAAAGTTTGTAAATTTTCTATGTTTTTTTAGAGATTAAATAAAAAATATTATTTGAAAATTAGAGAACATGTTGTTTCCTGTAATTTCTTTAAAAGAATTTATTATTTTACATTGAATATTTTTAGTTATTTTATAAAAAAATTTGCCTGTAATAAAATTTGCGGTCATTAAACCAATTTTGATTATGCATAGAGACACAATTCACCAGTATAAATAATCTACAGAGATGGCAGAAGTGATTCTTCTTCATAGCACCTCCATATATCAAAAATATGACGCCATTTACAAGGATCTTTTTAGCTAATCTCATCATGCTTACAAGATAGAAATCAATTTGTGTATCGTGACTGTAATAAGGTGTGACTACAAGACTCGATACTTGGTTTACTACTGTATATATTGCCATCTAGGTTGAAGTTCTGTAATGTAGAAATACATGCAGATATTGTTCAGCTATACAATAGTCGTTTGCGATCTGAAATTACAAATTGTATAAACAAGTCTCCATAGTCCAGATATCTCAAAATTGACGAAATATAAAAATATTTCATTCGGCGACTTGTTTTTGGCAAAAACTCCGAGAGTAAATATAATTGCCATGAAAAATTTCTCAAAAATCTGTCGTTCGGAGCCGATTTTAAACCACTTAAGTATAAAATTAACACAGTCAATATGAGTGGTGTGAGAAACTAGTTCGTAAACCTAATTTACAGCCTTTCAGTCAGGATTGGACGACCAATTAGTAAGTAAGAAAGTAAGTGTAAGCACATTGTGATCTATATAAATTGTTTATTGGATGACAAATAATTTTTGTCTCAATCCTAGAAAATCAAAAACTTTATCAACAATTCAAATTAATAATATGACTATTGAGTCTGTACATAATGTCAAAAATCTAGGAGTTATTTTTAACAACGTCCCTAACTGATCGATCCATGTGAATGCCGTTTGCGGTAAGACGCTTCTGAATTCTCATACAAAATGTTCAATTCATCTTTTGAAAATTATCTTACCGGTATTGTTAAATAAGATAATATAGTGTTGTACTGTACTTACGATTAAATGAATAAATTAAAACTTAATTGAATTAAAACTAAAGTATAATTAATCAGGCTATGACTTATACTTACTTTAATTATTTATATAAAGAATTCAATAATAAATTGTTAATATTATATTTTGCTTGAAATTTTGAAAAAGTACCCAATTTTCTTAATTTTATAACACATTTCATACGAGTAATTTACGTAATTTTACAAAGAATTTCTATTCACAGTATTTTATTGAGTTAAATACTTTGGGATTCTTCCTAAGCAGATGCTACTTTTTTAACTTGACCTTGGAGATTGGTTAAATTGTTGGCTTTTCGGTTAAATGCTGGCTACAATTGTTTTTATTGCATATTTATAAAGGAATAAAGAGTAGGATAGAGAAAATTGAGTTTTTTTCAAATAATATGGAGTCCTCCTGAAACAAAATGTTTGCTTAAATATTTAGTACAAGTTAAGACACTTTTAACGAACGAACGCTTATACTTGTTACATTCTCATCATTTAAATGATTAGACATACAAACAATTTACACAATTGCAAAGCCTGTTAGAAAGTACTTTTTTGTAATTTTACTTTGATATCTATAACGCATGAACACATGTATGTTTTTGCATGTTGTTCATTATAACCGAATTTACCTGTACCTGTTGTATAGATAGATTCAACAGGCTTATTCAATTTATACGCTCATAAAACTCGCATAAGCGAAACAACAAATATTGTAAAAATTTCATAGAAGAAAAAAAGAAAAAGAAATAAAAACCATACATAAAGAATTCAAAACGATGCTAAATGGGCATTAAAAACGACTTAAAAATTATAACAAATTTAGATTTTTGACATAAAAAATGTGACCTCAAATTGCCTTCAACACATTTCTGTAAGTAATGTACTTCTAACAATTAAACAACACGTCCAATAATTTAATGGAATTGACTAAAATTAATATTTATTAACGCTTATACATCATATTAAACTGTACAACATACATGAATAGCAACGTTCATTTAGCATATTTGCGCTTTAAAAATTAAACCAAATAAAAATTAGATGGAGGTGAAAGCGCTAATTAAAAATGGCGAACGGGGCTTAAAAATATCTAATTAAAAAGTTTCTGGTATCGAATTGACAAATTGACTCTATTTGTCTATATAAAAGTCCCACTGTGTGACCTATAGAAAATGTTGAGATAGCGAAGAGCTTTCACGATCAGCGGTCAATCTTAAATAGGAGAAAGACAAGTGCTACATAAAAATATTTCCTTCTTGGCAAGCCTTTCTGGCAACATGTCTAAATAATGTATGTACATACAACATGTGTTTCTTGCCTTTTTGGTTTTCCGTGTATATGTTTCAATAATTGTTAAGTATTGCAGGTCAGTGTATATAACACTGAATTCTCACCAGCCATAGATGCGGATGTTAATGTCACACTTATAACTCGAGTCAGTCATGGAAATGGATCCAGTATAGGGATGCCAAAAGGGATTGATTTTTAAAAATCGAATCGAAAAATCCCGAAAAAATTACGAAATATAACGGCATTTCAGAATTTTCTCTCAATAAAAAAAAAAACTAAAACCAATTGTTCCTAAAAATTTCATTTATTTTTAATCTTTATCACAATTCATTGTGTAAAAAAACAAAAAAGCGTAAATCAAAAAAAAAAAATTCATCTGTGTTTACATACATACATAAATACATTAGTGAAGAAACAAAAAGGAACCCTTTAAAGGACATTTTTAATGTCCAAAATATATAGATATATTTGGAGAAATTTCCGTTTTTATAATTAAACACAGTTTTTCAATTTCACTCAATTTACTTTATTTTAATACAATTTATTTGTTATTATTATTAGGAGATTAAAATTCTTATTTATTATATAAAACTAAAACAAATTACAAACATGTCTTAATTTTATGTTTTAAAAAACAGCAGAAATATCTAAGGAAATTCAATACCTTTACTAAGGAAGCAAAATAGGCACACAAAATTTTCAGCCAATTGGCCAATCAAATAAACTCAGTTACGCAACATGATTTAAAATGTCGAGTTAGCAAATATTGGAACAGTTTTAAAAGAATGCAAACGGACGACGGACGTTACAACGGACATTAACATTTATTTTACTTATACTTATTATTGAACTAATTTTTTAAAAAGATCAAAGCCTCTAATATTTTATCGAAGAGCTGCCGCTGAAAACATCTTTTGCAATCAATACTTCTGGACAAAGTAGTTTCAAGATAGCTATATGCAGGATATAACTATTCACCTCTAACACCTTGTGATACAATCAAATATATTTCATCATCATCTAAATCATCAGCTGTATTAACAGATTTTATTATACTTTTACATTCTTCGAAGGCAACGTTTAACTTTTTTAACAATGGAAGTTAAGTTCACGTTCAATTCGATGTCTAGCGATATAGAATATTCATTTATTGCATGATACACTTGAAAAACTACCCGTGGGTATATAATAATGGTAATACTAATTAATAAAAACAATGCCGTAAATTCAATTTTTTCTTACTTTATAAAATATATGTATGAATTTACAATCCCGGAAAATCCTGCGACAAGTTGCAAGAAATCCCGCGATTCGGGATTTGCTAAGCCCAGAAATCCTGAGATTTCGCGATTCAGTTTTTACGATTGGCGTCCCTACCCAATACTCGCGGCCTTATTGGGAAAATGTGTACAGATCAGGTGTGAGAAGACTTTTCATCTGCACCGTGAAAACATTTGGCCTATGGTTGGTTTTCTATTGGAGCTTAATTTTCAACAATTAATCAATTTAATCATAAATTTAGCATACTTTTAATGTACAGAAAAATATCTAAACTGTATGACACACTGAACAAGTTACATTAGTTAACAATCTTCGACAATTTGGTTAAAGTTTTTATGTCTTCCTGTAAACGATTCCGTAAGAAAGAATACAAACATTCGTTTCATGATAAGCAAATACACAACTTGAGATTAAATTGTGGTTTTTTTTTCTCCCATTTGGACATATCCGATTACCGAGTTAACTTTAGCAATGTAAACTTATTAAACAGTAGTTGCAATCGTAAACGATATACAGTGTACTTCCTCTTAAGTGGACACCGAAGGGACTGACGAGTTTGTCCGATTATGAGAATTGTCCGATTATGAGAGAAACCCAAAAAGAGTAATCAATAATCTGTACATACATTAACCTTAAAAACACTTATTTAAAATACAAAAACATACAAAAAAAAGATAAGACAAACAGCAGAAATTTCATTTATATTCTTGCGAAAAAATATCAAAATAAGGCAAAGTAAACAAAATTTTCATTAATATTTTTGCTATTAAAGATGAAAAGGCTTAAAATAGCAGATATTCAACTGTATTTGGAAACAGTCGAAATTTTTAACTTGGCAAGTTTTTTCCTTTAATTTCAATATCTTGAAAATGCATTTGAAGATCAGTCAGCATTTTAACACTTTCAAGTCGTTGTGATATAAATAAAACCCTTTATGTTTTCTTTGTGGCTAAATAAGCCTCTTTATAAGAAGTTAACTTGTCTTTATTTTCATTTTCTAGCTCATCTTCAGACGAGTTTTTAACCGTTTCTTCGGAAGCTATTAACATTTCAGTACTAATGCTTTCCACATCTTCATCATTAGCAACTATGTCATTATCTAAATTAATATAATCCTCGACGTCAACTTGTATCTGGCTCTGAACTCGATTAACGATATCGGAGAACTGAGCAAGCGCTGATAGTGGAAGCTCATCTGTCTCTGCAGTCACTTGCTCCCACGCTTTATGTATAAAATAAACGAGTCTAACAAATTAATAGATTTTGATAAATCCAAAGAAGAATATGCATGTTCCATCTGCAGCTAAATATTTTTTACAAATAACGCTTTATACAAAAGCTTAAAGTTTTTTATAACGTCTTGATCCAGGGGCTGGCAAAATGATGTTGTGTTTGCTGGGAGAAAAATAATTTTAATATTTTTCAATTTTATATCATAGAGATGAGAAGCTGCATTGTCTAAAACTAGCAATACTTTCCGTTCTTTAAGCTTCATATTTTTATCAAACTGCACTAGGAAATCAGTCATCAAATCAGACGTCATCCCAGCCTTTTTGGTTAATCGCCATGTAACCGGTAAATTGTTCAAATTGATGTTGTGAAAAGCCCTAGGTTTTGCAGCCTTCCCAATAACAAAAAATTCGTTCTTTTTCTCCAGCCATATTTACGCAGTGCAAAATCGTGAGTCTATCCATAATCAAATGTCTTATTGGGTAAAGCATTATAAATATCGCGCAATTCATATCTTTCAATCAAAGATGACACTTTTTCGGTAAAACTTTTGCCATTATCTCGGCTAACACTAGCGGCTTCTCCAGTAAAGCGCGAAAGGTTGTATTATACCGTTTTTGAACCTCTCTAGCCAACCAGATGATGCACTAAAATCGACGTAATTAAGTTTCTCTGCAAATTCCTTAGCCTTGCTCCTTATAAATGTGCCCGATAGAGGAATGACCTTGTTTCGAGCATTCACAAACCATTCGTAGCACAATTTATCACTGTTAAGCCCTTTGGAATTCCACATACTTTTTTTCTATCCGGATTGATATCAGTGTCCCACAATCTTAAAATTTGTTCTTTGTTTATGCTTTGCTGATTTTACATTTCTTTGCTAACTCGCGCACACTGAGTTTTGCATTTTTATGAATTTCAATGACATTTACTTCTCTTTAATAGTTAATACTGCTTTAGGCATTGGCCTTTTATTTTTTCGGGAATCCCCTTTTACATGCACTTTTTATTGAAAAGTCAACGAATAAAGAAAAATGTAAACAAAAAATAGTGTTACCAGTTGTAAGCTGTTCGGTTATGGGGAAATAAAATGTTATACATCGTGGAAAAAGTGTCCGCGTCCTCCTATGGGAGGTTTGTCAACTTAAGAGGGAAATATTTTTAAAATCCCTTATATTTTTTTTGGGACTGGAAAAAGTGTCCGTATATGGGAAGTGTCCTTTAGGAGAGAGCACACTGTACATCGATATCTTAAATCAAAAACTTCCTCATAAACTTTGACGATTTCTGTCAGACTGACTTAACGATAGTCCGTTAGAAATATGGAAGGCGGTGGGTGGAAATATATGAAAGTAAAGAACATTAGGGTTTTCTTTTTCCATTTTGTTACGAAAACAATCGAGGTAAGGAAAACATAGATGCATACTGTAATAAATCGATATAACATCGATGATTCTTTGCGATACATTGCATCCAAAAAACCAAACATGTACATATTATTTTAATGTTTATGATTAAGTAAGTCTACTTAAAGACGTATAAATGAAACAGAATCAAATAATTTATCAAATTTCATTAAAATATCACTGAGGTAACCTGTAGTTCGACTACGATGGTATAAATGAATACCAAAATATCAGTTTATTGGGTAAATTAAAAAATTAATTAATTAAAAAAAAATAAAACAATTATTATTAATTATAAGTCTATCGTATCTTTTGCTGATCAATCTCTGTGATCGTAAAAAACGCAGTTAAAAAACAAAACGCGGTGCATTTCGACTATAAAAATTTACTTTCATGAGCACATATACATACATGCATACATGTTTAAATATAAATTTGTTTCCTTATATTGTAATTATTGACTCCCCATTTAACTACAGCCCCAAATAAAACTTGTAGTAATTCCTTAACCAGACGTGCGTAATTATGGAAAGAAAAAACATCACTCCCTCTGTGGTGAAATCTTTTTGAATCACGTACAAAGTAACTTTTGTAACAATAACAAGAACAAATATAGTTATTATACAACATAACCCTTTTTGTATGAATTTAAATTATACATATAAAATCGTACGTTTTATTCTTTTTGTATTTTATGTAGAAAGTCGTGAAAAAAGATCGGAATAAAATAGAAACTTTCGTACGTGTGTATAGTATTCAGTGTATGTCTACATTTATTATTAAAAAAATTTTTTATATGCTCAAATTAGCATAAACAATAACCATATATTCATTCCGCCGTACGTACATATTCTTAAGAAAACATTTTTATATGTTTTTTGTTTTCTTATCTCAAACATATTCCCATTTGATGGAAAAGAATTTCTTTTATAATTATATAAAATAAAAATGGCTGAAAATAAATTTGAAACCAACTACATCGCTAAGCCAAACAACAAACACCTTCATTTTACAAATATGCATAAGATTTCATTTGATTAAAGTGTATACAGTTCAACAAAGGACGAATACAGTACCAGCGACTCAAGCAGGCAAATGCAACTTGAAACAGAACATATATACCTACATACACGTACACTCATTTTTAACTTTGAGTTAGCATAGAAAAAAGAAGTTGTGTCATACTCTCTCACTTAACACACTCACACTAAATAATTTTATAAGCATTGCTATACAAAGAGTAGCGGATCGCAATTGGCACAACAGTTGAAGTTAAGCAAAACGACCTAATGATGAGTTTTAAAGAAATCGAAATTTTTTTTAATTTTTCAAGACAGGCTTTGCAACAGTACAGCTAAAGGGAGTGCCAAAAGTGGGTAGTGTTTTTAATTAGCATTTTTAGAAAAGTATACAATGCTTTCACTGTGTTTTTGAACTTAAAGTGCATGATGCTTTATTGCACTTGATAACTATTGGAACACATTATAAAAGTTCTGCCTTAATTAGTTCTGGATCATTGCTAAGAGGGGAGTGAAGAGTAGATATTTCCGTATGTTTTCAGTTTCATATTTATTAAAGTGAATTAATTTAATGAAAACTGGCTGAAATTTGAGTAAAATTTTATTAAACGGAATATTCGATAGTCACTAAAAAGCTTACACTTTCTTTTCTTGCACAAATAATAAATATTTTGATTGTAAATAACTGCAATGTTTTTTAATCACTATTCTTTTAGTCACTCTTGAATCTTAAGACCCAAGTAGCTACAATAGTTTCGATTATTGGAGTTAGTTGTACCTTCAGGTTCGTTGATCCATGCCATCATACTAAATATAAATACAAATCAAATCATACAAATACTAAATTGTCTACGTCTTTCACTGACATCCAGTTCCGCATCATAAAGCTGGTTTCACCCATGGGTTCGGAACAAAATTTTTTTATATGGAGTTTGACGTTTCACTTTTTGTAAGAGAGAGAAGAAGAGAGTTAATTTGCTTCGAAACAATTTTAGATAGAATTGGTTTAATTTTAATTTTTGTTCCGAAACAATTGAACGCTGCTACCAAATACTTCAATTTTATAAACAAAATTGCTGCCTAATAGTAAAACTAACACGTCGTTTACAAATATACTTCATATGGTAGCCTTGTTTTTTCAAAACAATTGTTCGAAGTGGGTGAAACTAAAATTGTTTCAGAAAAAAAATATTGTTCCGAATCCATGGGTGAATCCAGCTTAAGTGTTAAATAGTGTTAAATAGGAGGTAGCATTAATCTCTGTTGTAGCTTCTGAATGAATGAAAAATTGATGGAAATGGTCTGAATGTTTTATTATCATTAAATAGATGAAAATTTTCATTTCATTCATATTAATGTAGGACTTCTACGGCAATTAGGAAACCCCAATTAGTAATTATAAGAACCTTTTCGAATATGATTACAGAATTTATAGGAGGCTGTAATGTATTTTCCACATATTCTCCAGATTAAATTAAAT
Source organism: Sarcophaga bullata (assembly GCA_005959815.1). Taxonomy (NCBI): domain Eukaryota; kingdom Metazoa; phylum Arthropoda; class Insecta; order Diptera; family Sarcophagidae; genus Sarcophaga; species Sarcophaga bullata. The sequence continues at coordinate 14,094 of QOCX01001885.1, read as the reverse complement.
GAAATAAAAAATGGCTTTTTGGTGTTATATGTTAAAAGATTTACCAAAAAAAAAAAATTAGCAAGCGTTTTGGAATAATGTCAATTTCAGTTCCTTTTAATTTCTACAGACACCTTGTTTGCGGGTGTAGGTCATTTTCATTTTAAAGGAATCCTAAGTAGGCAAAATTGCGTTGGTAATTGTGTTCCTACAAAATAAAAGTAGTATCTGACCTATAACACTTGCCATTGGAAATGCATCGCTTCTCAAATAAAAGTCTTAAAGACTACATATGACCTTAATGTTCATTAAGATCATTGCTCTTTCAAATTAGCGTCAAATTCGATTGAATTTTGATTCACCGCTCCTAAAAACTTTTTCACTGTTTCTTTTATATTGTAGAGAAAGAAAACGAGCCCTAAGATGATTTTTGAAGGTTGCCTTTAATCTCTTTGATTTAGTTTTACTAAAATTATCTTGTTCTGATCCTCCATAACGAGTTTTCTGCATTTCTGACGACTTAAAAGACAATTTGATGTACTCAAATCAAAAATTAATGGCATCCAAAAATAATAAATAAAAAATCGTAAAATGTTTTATTAAAAAGTTTATTATTTTTAATCTTTATCCAATTACATGGGTATAAAATAAAAACTAATTCATTCATTCATTAAATACATTAGTGAAGAAACAATTTGTACCCTTTTAAGCAAATTATTTGGGAGTCGAAATTAAGTAATTTTTTAAAAAATCAATGCACTCTAATATTTCAATCGGAGAGTGAAAGTTTTAAGAAATCACGGGATTCGCGATTGCCGAAATCCCCAAAAATTCCGGGATTTTCCGATTGGCAGCCATACTAGCCACCCACCCAAGGAATTCGGATGGACGTACTTAGACCACTTGGGGCCCATTGTGATATCACAGTTTGCATCAAAGATTTGTGTTTATTTTCATTTGATGCTTAAAACTCGTAATATCTTTAAAAAATAAAATTAATTGATTAACTTGTATTCTTTAATATTTTAAAATTAACTCTACTTCAAGCAACAATGAATTATTGAACATTGTTTTTTATATTTTATTATATATTAATAAAATGTGTATTTTTATCAAACAAAATGAGATGTTTTCTTTATCATTTAACGGGTTCAGAACTTGCTCACAAATTAAGATTAAATAAACATTTGAGTTTCCGTTCATATATAATTTCGTATAAGAAAATAAGAACTCTGATTTTCAAAAGATACTCCAAGATTTAATCGAATGTATGGCGTTATGTGATCATATAGTTTGAGATCATACACATATCTGGTAATATTGGTACATAGAATATTAAAACCATAATTTGTAAATGCTCACAGTCCCGGAAGTCGTCTGAATTAGCGCTATCCTCTCATTGTTGTTTATAACTTCGTATGAAGAGTTGATCAAAAAGATCTTTTAGTATTATACATTTAGAATTTTGTGGATTTATTCAGGTCATGATTTACTTTGTCCGTGTTCTCCTCAATGGACCTGAATACGAGCAACTGTGATACAACTGTTCATTATTTGTATACATATGCACCTTGTAGTGTGAAAGTTGCTGATGTTAGTCATTAAAATACAACGAAAAGAGAATCGGTCTTAGAAACCCTGATATCACGCTTAAAACGGGCAACGAATTTGAACGTACACCAGATTGAGAAAAACAGATTGTGTTCGACTCATTAAATATGATGAAGGAAGTTTAGTTCATATAGGTTAAGTTTAGTTGATAAAGGTTAAATAAGACTTTCACTTTAGAGTAGTAAAGTATTATGACTGACAGTATCGAACGCCTGGGAAAGTAATTTCGGGAAGTAACACAACTGTGGTTTGGTCGAAAACCAGACAACGACAAATTATTTTCATGTATGTATTTACTCATTGGAGTATACATTAGTTTCTCAAACACTTTTGAAAGACAGTTTCATAATTGGCATGATTTTAGCGCACTTCCATTTCCATTTGAATATGAATTGCCTATCACCTGAATAACACATTGATGTTAACATTTAAAATCTAAATTTAAGAATAAAATTTTAATAAGTTTTCTCTTTGAAGATATCCAAAAAGAAGAAAGAAAGGGAAATATTAGCCAAATTTAATATATTTCAGAAAAAAGCGTATCGACATTTTGATACTATTATTTTATTTGATTTTGAATGGAACAAAGTGTATATAATACATCTTTAAAAGTTTAAAATCATTTAAAACACTGAAACATATAGCCAAACTGTAATATGTTTTCTGAAAAGTATTTTACATGAATTTTTTTATTTCGTATCTTCAGAAAGTAAAAATTATTACCCGCTATTGGTACTTCTTCAAATTTTATTTTCTACAAAGAAGTTGAGGATTTATTACTAATAGTTCGTAAAAATTTTACCAGGAAAATAATTAAATTATGTTAAATAATGTTAAAAAATGCGTGGACCATCTTATCGTAATTATGTTTAAACAGGCCAATTTTCATTATTCAGAATGATTAAACACGAAATAAAGTAACTCAACCCAAATCATACACGACGGTTGAGAAAGGTAATTTTAAGTGAAAGAGCTATAGCAGGAAAATGTTACGAAAAGGCTATGTACTGTAATAGTTGAAGCTGCATCTGCCAAATTTATTTTGATGAAGGGTGTTTTATCTGACCCTTATTTTCATTCAAAAATCAACTTCAACGAAAATTGTCGCATTTCGGACGACACCAACCCACATGAGGTCTAGGAGCGCCCAATATATTCCGAAAAAATCATTCATAGATATAATATATATATATGCATGTTATATATTGACGCAAAATTTTGTAACTAACGTAACGAATTAGTGAGAACTTTGTGTAAAAACGTTCTCATTGTAGTAATCCTGATACGCACATACTAGAACACACTTATTTACTAAGAAATATGCTTATATAAACATAATGAAAGAATATTTAAATTGTTACTAAGTTTAAATACATTTGTGTATATGTACATAAATCGTACATACATACATAAACATATAAGTCTAAATGTGTTTGTTTTTTATTTTTTCACGAAAACATTTTGAGCATTACAAAGGGGTTGAAGATTACAATAAAAAAATATGTAGAAATTTGAGCTAAATATAAACGACATTGACAACGGTGACTGAATAGAACAGAAAGTTTAAGTAAAAAAAATGAACTTCAAACTATTTACATACTAGTCCCGAATTGTATTTCTATTCTTAGAAATGGAGTTTAAAACCTCGCGAATGTCCTCAGATTCTGAGACTTACATTGCTGTTAAACTGAAAATTTCCGTCTCTAAAGCATATAATATCTGAATTGAAAATACCTTTTAACATTTATTATGATGCAATCTTTTAAAACGTAGTCAGAATCATTAAAGTAGACATTAAAGGCAATGGTTAATTTATTAATAATATAATGTTCCTCCATACACACAATTTCTTTATTGTTTGGCATTGCAAGCAAACATGATAGCATGTTCGAATGAGTGACGTTTATTATTTCCGACATTTTTTTGACAATGAAATGAGAATAGTTGTCATTACAACACACTATCATGTTTGCATACGTTGTCACAAAATGACAAATGTGTGTACGCGGATTAAATCTCCAAATAATAGCTACAGTTATCTTAAATACCCATAGTCAATATATATATGGAAAGGGTAAGAAAATTTGTTTATCCCGAATTTAATATAGATGCACTTTGAAGGTCTCCGTAGTCTAGTAGGCAGTGTGTTGGCTTATTAGACGTGAGGACGTGATTCGAAAATCAGACCCAACTCAGACATTTTGAATAAAACGAAATATGGAAAATATTTCTTCGGTGACTTCCTCTCAAAAGTCTTCTGGCAAAAAACTCTAATAAAATTACAGCAAAGATTATTGCTCACATATAAAATTAATACACAAACAATTAAGTTAAGTGAGATCGAGTTTTAAATAATGAAATTTTAAATGTAAGTTCTTAAAAGCTGCACTACTTGAAGGCAGAATTAAAGAAAGAAGAGTTATAGGAAAAAACAGATGTCGTACCTACGTAAAATTAGATATTGGATGGGGTTAAAAACAATAAAATATGAAATTAATACGAAAACTGTATAGTAGTAGGAAATTCCTTGAAAGGAATTTACGAAAAAAATGTATTCAATTTAATTACAATTGTGCCACGCACGAGGTGTGGAAACATATTGAAAAGAAAAGATCACAGCATTTAAAACTGCTTTAATTTTGTGGCATAAAAATAATTGTTTTAGATTAAATGAAAAGTTTTGTTTGTTTTGTCCAATTTTTTTAATAAATAAAGAAATTTATTAGAGTTATAAACAATGTTTTGTTGTCCGAAGCTGTATGTGAGTATACACAGTATTTTTTGTATAAGAGTAAACACAAAAAATAATAAAAAAAAATCAAACTTCCAATATATTTAGAATTTGATACCTTCTTTTAGAACCCATTTTGAATTAAGAAAAAGTAAGTTTAACAAAACGTTCCTCTAAAATATATAAATTCTATCAAGTAAGAATTATTTTAAGATTTAGATTGATACTTGCTTTTTATGACACTGAAAGAGGAAGAATTTGCATGTCATGCCTGAAGCTACAAACAGAAAGCATTGGAATTTTCAAGGCAATGAACTTTTGACTATTTTTTCTACATCAAACGAAATTTAAATTTAAATTTTTTGAACTTTTAAAAAAATTTTTAATTCAGATTATGTTTGACTATATGCTAAGGCATATATGTGATAGTGTGAAAAGATGAACACCCCTTGAATAACACAGATCACAATTATTCACAGTCTTTTGAGGATATTAACCGAAGAAGGACTTGAACCAGTCTGCTACGTACGACGTGCTGGTACCTCAGAGGGGTATTAGTCCGAACCATTTATGCAAGAGAGTCGAATATAGTATACAATGGGGCACGTCCAAGGTATCTGAATGTAATTGTTTAGCAAACGATTAAGGTCCACCAATATGTGCATGAAAACTTTAGTTTTCAATGAACTTTTATTTGTGAACACTTGTTACGGAATGTAAATACTACATTTTGTTAATATCTCTAACAGTAGCCGTTACATTTACTGTTAGCTTCAACTAAAATATAAGTGCTAAAACAACCAAGTCATTTCTTAATTCCAACAAATAAAGCTTTAATGTAATGCAGCCAACAGCTGTAACTGGAATTTAAGAAATCAAGCTTTCGCTGAATTCGTGGAAAAATATAACAAAACACACACGTATACAATAATATTACCATTCTTGAATATGCATTTTTTAAAACTTCTTTTCAGTTTTTACTATACCCTATGTAAACTAGTCTTAAATACACATATCTGTGTAGATGTAGACACCCCCAAAATGTAGATGAGCAACAAAACAAACACACAAATAAGAATTTTAGCTCTTCTTACTCCATTCCTATTTTCTCTTTTAATTTTTGTTTCTTTTGTTTTCTGCCTCAAAAGAAAATAAAAATTGAAAGATTAAAATTGAAAACGAAAAATAAAATAAGAAGTGTTTACTCTACAACATGCAAAGCAGAAAAAAGTTAGTGCCACAGTATGCAGTGTTAATGTTTCAAGAAAGAAAAGCACAATGACAGTCTCATCCTTTTCATTATGCCACACCATAAAAAGTTAGGTTATGGGAAATTCATGACTTTTTTCCCACCTCTATGTCTCCCAACTATTAATTTTTCACCTTAACCTACAAAAAAGGGTACTTTAGGCTAAACTTAGTGCTTTTTTCATTCAACCGGTATCTTCTGATGGTATGTTATTGCCAAGGCAAGGATTTTTTAAAAAACATAATATGGTTCGTTTAAACGAAAGTGCAGTCAGACTTAGAGACAAGGCTTTACTCAAGCTCACATATTTGTGGGCTTATAATATTGTTACGTTTTTAGTTTTAAAAACTTTGGAAATATGATCTCGTAGATTGCAAATAAAAATAAAAATAAATTTGTGTTCAGTGTTAATTAAATTCTTAATTATTCGCACAATTTTGTGTTCCAATGTTCACAACTGGTTCTAACAATGACAATTGCTTTGTTTGTTATTCTTCTGTTTATGCCCGATAAACAGTAACAATTACTACACAATTATTCTGTAGATCTTTGTAACGGAGATCGTAAACTACGATTGCTTACTTCACACGCAACGCATCTTCACACAAACTTTGTATGCTTTGCCTTGCCTTTTATATAGCGACGTAAACAGCCTGATGAATGTCCTCGTAGGAGAGTTTACATTCTCGAGAATTCTATGAATGTAAACATGTTGTTTACTTTCATCCATCCTTTCCTTTTTTTGTTGTTTGTGTTTCTTGTTTACGTTCGTCCTTGCAGTGTTTTTGCTGCCTGTTGTTTACTTGTTTATCCCTCTTTCGTAATAGTGATGTTGTTGCTATATTTTTGTTGTTTTGTTTTTGTAGCTTTTGTTTAACATTTTAATGTTAAACGATGTTACACCATTTCCATTTTCATAACAATATGAAACTTCACATTTTTGGTTGCATTATTTTAATGCTATTCTAAGCTGCGCAGAAGTGAGACAATATCATAGTTTGAAAGTGTATAAATAACTATGGTTAGTATGTTGTTTCAGGATCGGTAGATATTTCATAATATACTGGTATTTTTCCATTTTGTTGGAAGATTGCAAATCTAACACTTATTCCCACAAACAATGAGTCCAATAACTATGAAAACTGATTCCATATGGCAATATGTTCACATTTTTCTAGGTTATTACCAATTTATTTACCCTAACACAAGTGCAACTTATTTTTCTGAATTTTATTGCGAATCGAATCAATTGGATTGTTCAAAATCTCCATAGTTATCTCACTTGTAGGTGTGACTTAGATATTGTGAGTTAGTAGTTGATAATCTCGGCATGAACGTCCAATATGATGTCCCCCTCAACCAGATTAAGTGAAAGATAAACTTTCCTCCATCTGATCAGCTTACTATGTAGATCATCTTTATGAGTCAGAATGAATGGAACACTACTTTCATATGTGGGCAGATGTTTATTCATGACTGCAGAGTTGTGCTTCACTGTCTTATCGTTTTTATATGTGGTCTAGTAGAATAAAGAGTCTTGCTCCCTAAAATTGAATATTTTTTAGTAACACGCGTCTACACCAGTTCGCACATTTTAGGGAATAGTTCGTTCTTTGAGTTTAACGAAATTCAAACATCGCGTCGATAATCCTGGCCGTTTTAAAATACTAAAATACTCAGTCCTTTCTACCTACTAGCCGGTTTTAATTAATATTGCAAAATCTTTCAAAACTATTTAAGCTACATTCCTCCAGAATGTGAAAAAACAGTTAAAAGATAAATTATATGCTTGTCAACCCCACACCACATAAAGATTTTAATGTTCTACAAACCTTAGAATAGTTCCACGATAAACAATAGAATATATGTATGCATTTGGTCTATATCTAAAAACATGTTTGATCTTGTAGACAATAAACTTCATTAAGTATTTAAAACGTAAGGACATTAACAATATATTCCCAAACAAATGTTAAAAAAGAAAACACGTTAAAAATTTTAAATTTTCTTAGGGCCATTATTACAACTTTCTGTTAAAGTTGAGGTTAGTTAAAGGTACCTTTAGCCGAAGGAAATTGTAAAGTCACCCTTAACTTGTTTTCGGTATTACAATTTACAGATAAAATAAACTTAACTTTTTCAAAAATATGGCAGTGTCTGAGCAATGCCGATAAAACTGTTACTTAAACAAGTTTTTTTTAAACGCAGTGGCAACGACTGGCTTTTTTTTTTCTTGTATTTGCTCATTCTGTTTATATTACAAGTTGCCAGAATGAAAATAATGTATAATATGGCAGGTTCCGACATAAACTTAACGTTAAAAGTTACTGGTAAGATGATCCTTCCTTTAGCTTAACGCTCACATATGTCTTATTGGCTACTTATTACAAACAAAACAAAATCCTCCTTTTAGTTAACGGCAAGTTGTAATAGTGGCCCTTAAGGTTTTAGGGGAACTTCACTATCGCGTTGGAATGACTGTCAATAAATATTTTTCTTACTAAGCTAATACAATGTGCCATCCATAAATCTTTTCTCTACGCTTGTTTGTAGGTATCATTTTAGCAGAATTTTCATGAATATGGGTGATTTTTTATACTTTTTTCTTTTTACTTAATTTTTTAGTTTTTCTTACTTTTTTAATTTTCAGTCTTCTAACATCCATACACAATTAGACAATGCGGTCTTAAATGCTTGTGCTGAGAATCGCACAAAATATTTCCATGGATTTTGTTATCAAGCCAGCTAACCACCAACATATCCGCTTAAAAAAAGGAAAAAAGGTTGTGATAAATGAAACGCGAAAAAAATAAAGATAAAAACGACAAAAAAATTAAAAAAAGCATAAAATAATGTACTCGTAAACATAAATTGTAGACATACTTTCATATACTGTTATACAGACATACATAAGTAGGAAAAAGTCTTGAGTTTGATATACAATAAACACATGCCCAACACACGACAACCTCAATTGTACGACCTACTCACAAGCGTACGTATACACATATAATAATAAGAATACATAGTAATAAAATAGAACGATTAATCCGACTATAATATATCCTCGAAATGTAATAGGAAAAGTGTACAGTTATTTTCCTATAGGTAATGTAGTGTTAATTAATTAAAAGGAGAAAAGAAACAAAGTCTTTTCATGTAAAACGAGTTTAGGGCACTATTAACTTTTGCTAGGTAACGACGAGAAGCCTGATTATAGAAACCAGCATTTTAGCGGGCATGGTAAACTCAACAAATACTAAAACAAGCGAAAGGATCGATCTCAGCCCGGGTATTTTTATACAAGCCAAACAGAGTTTTTTGCCAGAAAACTGCAGAGATGAAGTCGCCGAAAGAAATATTTTTCCTATGAGAGATGTTTGGTCTGGGATTGGAACCACGGTCTCACGA